>VZRF01012753.1:1313678-1338721 GCA_013396875.1 Vireo altiloquus
CTCCCGTTCTCCCGTTCTGCCCTGCTCCCGTTCTCCCGTTCTCCCGTTCTCCCGTTCTGCCCTGCTCCCGTTCTCCCTGCTCCCGTTCTCCCTGCTCCCGTTCTGCCCTGCTCCCGTTCTCCTGCTCCGGACGCAGCTCACGCCGAGGGGGGCACAGAGTCTTTCGTGTCCGCGGTCGTTATCCAAGGGCTGAATGACTTCGGTCACGAGCCTCCACAGACTACTCAGCAGTGCCTGAAGGTAGTCAGGAGCCCCAGTATGTTTGTTTCACCATTTTGTTGCTCCTGAAAGACTGTGACAGACAGCTTTATGTATGTCATGGTTGACATATTCAACATAAAGCCTGGCTAGACTTAATATATATTCACATAAAATGCCAAGAAACTGACTGTGAAATGTTTGCCTTGAATTAGAGATGAGGTGCATGTATGTCTGTGTCTGGTATGTGTAATTGTATTTTCCTTCTCCTTAGTCCTACACAAAAATTTAAGTAATAATTTTCTGACTAAAGTGCCATTTCTGATCTCAGTGTTGCCTAACGTGTAGAGGCATAAAGAGGCACGGGCAAGGAAGTGAGCACACACAGGTTGCCTGTTGTGTTGGCAGTGGGCTTAGGTGTCTTTTGAGAGCGGTGGCATGACAGAAAGCTCTCTCCTGGCCCCCATGTTGGATTTGACAATAGCCATCACAAGCAGAGGCCATGTGGTAAACAGCCCACGCAGCAACAGGAGGAAAAGGGCAAGAGCAGGTTCAGGGCTGGGATTGCTTGTGGGAGGCTGTGTTGTCCTTTACTTCAGTGAGCACTCTGGGTTGGAGGCTTAAGTCATCAGATGGATTGCTGAATCCCTCTCTGGGAGGTCCTGGAGACTGGAGAAATTACGAGTGTTTGGTTTTGTATGTTAGGTAGCTAAAAAAAAAAAAAGAAGTAGGTGGGAACTTAGTTACAACATAAGACCCACATCTTGCTACTGTCTCGTCACATTAGTGGTGTGATAATGTAAACTGTGTGCTGTACCAGCTGGGGAGTTGGAGCCACAATGCCCTTGTGAGAGAGAAAGCAAACCCCTCACTAATAACAGGAAAGTTATTATCACAGGAAGCTGATCGTGAAGATGGAGTCTGTCAAATTTCACCTGTTTTTACTAGTATGTTTTATATACCCTGTGTATGTGAAGGAAGGGTTATAATAATTAGTGATCAGTTGCAAATGTCAAGGAAACTCTTCAATAGTGATGTGATACTGGCAATATGTGTCATTGATAATACACTGTATTTTCAGGCTGTTTACAAAGCCATATTCCTGTGTTAATCATCCTTACAAAACTAGAATGGTGTGACAAGGTGGATTTCTCACTAATAAAGTTCTGTGAGTATAATGCATTTCGGGGTTATTTTCTATTTTCAAAATGGGAAGAGGTACATATAAGTTCTACACGAAACAGCCTTGAATTTGGACTGAGGAAATATTTGACAGATAGTGCTGAAATACCTAAAGATGAAACACAGGTCACCTCACCTTGAATAAAAACTTATTTTCTGTCTGGTTATGAATAGACAGGGTAGACAAGATTTAAATCCTGGCAATGAAAGTATTACCCAGAAGAAAGAAGAAAATTAAAGATCAACATACTGAGTTTAGAAGACAACTAAATGAGGGGGGGAATATGAAGTAGAGAATAATATGAAGGTCAATCATACATCTTTTAGTCTCTTTTCATAGTATAAAGAACAACTGAAGGCAAAAGGCAAACACATCTAACACAAATTATGAACATAAAGAATGCTGTCTTTGCAAGGCCAAGGTGATATGCAGACTCAAAAAATAGCAATTAATTTTATTTGTGTGTGTATGTGTATGCCTGTGTATTTTTTATATACCCACCAATTTAGGCTTCCACATTAGTTCTATTAGATTTCTCTCTTTGTTAGTAAAATATGTGACATAATGAAGTTGTGTCTAAAATAGGTAAGAAAAACTTCTGTAGATAGCAAAAATTCATTTTTATAGTGGAGGCTGTTGCCAGATTCTCAGCTGTAGCCTTCGGTAGGTGTGACTCTGATTGCTCTGAAGATAAAGTGCTCTAAGACCTTCCTTTCTGAATTTGTTTATGAAAGTTTCCAAGAGACACACAAAAATCAAGAGGTTTGTTTTCTTGTTGGTGATACTATTATTATTCTGTGAAAGCACAATGTGTTCTAAGGCTTTGGATCCCCTTTTATCTAATGTTAGAGAGAGCAATCCGCAGCTATCTGTGCAGCGTCACAGAGCAGGATTTGCCCTCTTTTTACAATATTATCAATTAGCAGTCTGCTGAGCATTGGGCCTTGTGAGACTTTTGGAGGACTGTCAGTGGGCAGTTCAGACATGTACTTCTACTTACATTTTCTGAGAAGTTTTAAAGAATTTGATATGTTTATCAGAAAGTATAGCTGCGAAACAGACATTCGTACATTTAGCGTAGACTGTAATTAATAACATGTTTCTCTTCTATTTTTGTGGAATTAAAAGTGATTCTCAAAGAGTTGATTTTGTGTGTTACTAGCAGATTCTAGAGGCAAGGTACGTAATCTGAGTTGGTGCGTACGGGATTGGGGTTCAGTCTGTTTTGATTATTAGATTGGGATTGTAGCTTTCAGATACTTCAGCATAACTGTGGAGTTTGTTGTGGGCCTCTTGCCACACCTCTTATACAAATTATTACTCTTACCACAAAGCTGTACTAAGATCCAGCATAGCTTATCCCATTCCCCATCATCTGCACATCCTGGAAGCAGTTACACATTTAGTCGTGGAAGATAGGTGAGACCCATGGATGGCTATCCTCTGTTTTAGGCTACGCCATTGCTTGTGATGAGAACTTGCAAACTGGAAATATTTAAGGTACTTCAGCAGTGATGCTTATACAGCACAGGTTTTCTCTCCCTTCTGTACAACTGGTTAGCAGGATTTGGTTCCCATGTCTTCAGCAGTTCATGCTTCCTACTTGTGTTTTCTGGCGTTAGTACATCAGTGAGATTAAGCATCATCTAATACAAAGGCAGAGTACAAAGAAATAGTGTTATAGGTTGAGCAGATGGATAAGATGATGGATGTGTGCCTTGGAAGCAGTCATTAGACAGATATTTCATTTTCCTGTGAGGCATCTTAGATGTGGAGCTTGTAATTCAGTAGCTTCCCTGAAAAATTACTTCACTAGATATATCAGTTATGGGCAGCTTTGGAGTACTCTCCTTTTTTCAGTTTTTAACAGGGTACTAGTTACCAGATTTTAGAATGTTTAGAATATTTTAATGCTGTAGGTAATGATCAGCAAGAATAGTAAAAAGAACAGTTAACTTGGAGCAGTTTTAAATGGTAGAAGTTTCTCCTTTTGTTAAATATGACCTGGAGAATGAATTCAATTCTTCTTAACAAAGCATGCAGAGTATGTTTCAAGAGGCACAGCAGGGGAAACAATCCAAACCATGGTGGTAAGGTCACTTCTATTTCCTTATTGCAGTGGCATCATCTCCTCCAGTTGCTTTACTGCTTCAGTAGGTTTCAGTAGTTTCCATGTTGCATTCCAGTGCACTCAGCCCTGCAGACACTCAAGAAGAGTGTCCAGAGGGAAGCCTTTTCTGAAGCAGGGGGGCCCTGCTAAAGCATCATTATCAAACTTCTTTAGTTGAAATAGAACAAAGTTGTTCCTGACTCTTCAAAACAGGCTGCTGTGTCCAGTTCCCAGGATAGGAAGAGATAATCAGGATCATTGAACCTAACCTTCTACAGAAGCAGAATTTATTTTGCAATATAGCAGTTAGTAGTGAACTTTAGGATAAATTTTCTTGGTAGAGCATAAAAATTTGCGACAGATTGTATCTGATAGGCTTGAAATACTGGATTGTTCTTGTCCTAAAGGGCAGCCTGAATAACCAATGTGTAGGAGCAACAGAAAAGTGTTTTTGCAGGATTGTATTGTAGCCAGGAGAAGAAGCTAGAAGTATAATATATCCATTCTACCACAGTGAATGAGAATAACTTGGAGGCCATTATTTGTTAAGAAGCTACTAGACATGTGGATTGCATGAGAGAAGATGAAGGTAAAAGGATGGGAATTCTCTCCTCTTGGAAAGGAAGGTTTTCAGTAAGGAAAATCAACATTGTGTGGTGCCCTAGGCATAAATGATCATATGCTGTTATTCCACTGTAGAATTGGTTGTTACCTAGACAAGCAGTGAATAGAGGAGTTACCCATTTTCTTAGAATGGCCAATTTCATCCTGAAGACTGTTTCACACCATCACAATAAAGATGTTTCCCATTGCTGCTATTTCTCAGTCTTGGGGATGTTAATAGTATTTGGAGATAAATACTTCACAAAAATATTTTATTTACTGAGACCTCCTCTAACTTATTATATTGAGTCATGCCTTCACACCCCCAATGCATTTATGCAGGTCAGTGCCTTGCCAAGCCCAGGTATAATCTGTGAAGGACAGTTATTCCCCATCAATTGTGTTACTGCCTTCAAGTCTGATGAAAGAAAATAATTGGAGTAGGAATTGTTTTATTCCATCTTAAGAAAATGCAGTTTACTTGGATGTGTGTCAGGGCAGGGTGAGAATTACATAAGCTGCAATTTTATTGCGACTTTGTAAAGAGACTAACAACAAGTTCCTGTGTCCTTTTCTTGTTGTTTTTTTTCTTTTTCTAACAGCTTTGTGAATAAGAATTTTTGCTTTGTTTCCTTCTTTAAATATTCATGTTAAATAATATTCATATTTATGATTTAGGGAAAGCATCCAAAAAGTATGCTTCAAGTAAGATACCAGTGAGAGGTACAGGGTAGAAAAGAACACTCCCATGTTTCCCAAAGTGATGTTGAAAGGTGTTGTTGTGTTCAGTGACAATAAGAAATATCTGATTTGAGAAAATATCTGATTCATGACAATTGTAATATGGGAATTGTTGGGCAAGTCAGACTTAGCTCCTCCTCCTTGGACAAACTTCATGCTCCTGTTAATGTTCCTGAAGATACATATGCATAAACATGCTTTAAATTGCACAGAGCCCAGATTATCTCTCCTGGCAGGGAGGAGAACAGAGTTACTATCTGCACAGAATTTTTCAAAGCTGGTGCTTCAAGCTATCTTCTCTACATATCTGACATATTCCTGCTTCATTGTTGACTCTAGCACAACACTTACTGTGAGAATCAAAACAAAGTAATTATCATCAGATTTCAGTGGATCTAAGTAGAAAGAAAAAGTACATGTATGTGTACAGGGAAGGAAAACGTTTTGAACTAAGTCTATAAAGTCTCAGCATTTTGAGACACTGTTAGAAATGCAATTTTACATAAAGGAATTAAAAATAAGCCACAGAGTAAAAACTAACAAGTGTTTCTCAGCAGTATCAGTATAAAGAGTTTAGTTAGGGTAGCTCTACTATCACTATTTGCAAATACCGAATTCTACAAAAGAAAAAATACCGATTCCTGTTTGTGCGTGATAATATTGGTAAAACCCAGTGCATCCTTCCAGTGCTGTCACTACAAATCTCAGCACTCAAAAGCCCAGATGGGTTTTCAAACTTGCTGCATGAAACCCACTGGCACTGTGGGAACAGCCATGGTGTGGCTGTAGCCGTGTCTGCTACCTGTCAAGCTGGAGGATGTGAAATCCTTGGAGCATTCAGGATACTGATATTTAGCAGTGCTGTTGCATAAGCCCCCAATGTGCGTATGCTGTTGTGTAGCTCCAGCTGATGCTAAAGAAAATGGAAACCAGTCTAATAGCGAAATTTAAATCAAATTATAAATCGTTTTATTCAATTCAATTTCCATTTAAAAATAATTTGGTTCAGTGATAGGCATGTGACTGCAAGCCCTGAGGACTGAAATGCTCTTTATCTAGACATACAACTGCCTTGACCCTTATCTAGAGGGACTCTTAAATCCGCTAATTTAGTTTTTATGCCCATTCAGTTCTTGACCTCTCTGACTCAACTTCCACAAGAAACACTCGTGATGGTTGTTGCTGTGATGGAGACACCTGCCCATGAACAATGGGACTGAGCTGAACAACCTTTCTCTTCTTGTCTAGGCTTCTAAACAGGCAGATGGTAACAACATTTGGTCACCACTGATTGGGCTTGCATTTGAACTCTTGACCTAAAGGTGAAGGCCAATGTATTCTATTAGGAATATGAGCCATCAAATTTAGTTTTAGTTTTGATACCTAGCCTGGGATGTGTGTGAAGTCAAACATCTCACAGATATGTGAAGGAAAAGAAGACATTTCTCCTCCATCCGTTCTTTTATTTTTCTGTGTTAGAGTTAACTCTGTCAACTCTTCATGTTAGCAGCCTCTTCTTTGAAGATTCTTATGTTAATAAAATTAATTATCAACAAAACCACACTCTGAGATCCTATCTCAGGAACAATTCTTTTTTTTGTTCCTGTTGTAAAATGTTCTCTGTTACATGCCCTTCATACTTGTTGCTGTCATTTTTTTCTTACAAAAGTAGCAAACAGTTTTCCTGAGAGTAATTTTTTCTGATTAAACCATGACCTCTGCAATTCTCTTGTTATATACTCTCTGACTTGCACACCTATGCTACAACATGACTTTTTCTTCAGTGGTGCTATACCTATTTATCCCTTCAAATTTTGTGTGTGTGTGTGCGTCTAACTATCAATATTCAGTACTTTGCCATTACTTTTATTAATCTGTGGCCTCTAATACCTAATTGTCTCTTTTCTCTTTATTTGTAAAAGTCTGTATTTTTGGAAGACAAAAAGTTTATAGTTTTCCACTTCTTTCTTGAAAACCTCGGTCAAACGGGTTGGGGGAAGTGGGAAGTAGTGGTGCTTCTGATTCATGACTTCTAAAGCATGACTGTATTTCTATTTAGATGTAGCAAAGATGGGTATGCAAGTTATTTATGCCTAAAAAGAATTGCCATCATGAGCTGAGGTTTGTAATAAGTTAGAAATTACCCTGAGGCTTATACTGCAAGCACTGCTGCCAGGCACACTGCAAGATTCACAGTTGCTTTGAGTTGCTGATGGATCAGCAGTTTTGGAGTATGAAACAACAGGATGCAGAGCTTCTCAGACTGCCTGTTTGATCAGGTATACTTCATTTTATCCTCTTCGGTGGTGTCTGGATCTCTTCATTTAGGTATCATTTCCAGTTTAGTAATTTTAATATTCTAAAGGTGAACAACAGAATAAAGCAGGTTGTAAGATGAGAGGTAAGCATTTCAAAGCATATAATAAGAGGGCAGATACTGTTAGATGAGTTAGTGTTTGATGTGTGTTTATTAAACTCCTGCTAGTGTTAACTAAGGCTGTGTCTGAGCCGAGGCGTTCCCTGCTCCTGAGCAGAGCCCTTCAGCGGCGTGTGGCCGGCTGGGCTGGGCCGGGCTGGGCTGGGCTGGGCCGGGCCGGGCTGGGCTGGGCTGGGCCTTTCTGCGACCCACGCTGCTGCTGCTGCTGCTGCTGCTGCATTTCCCCAACCAGCCCCTCTGCGCCAGATCTCTCAGCACTGCCCAAACCCACACAGTCTGCTCCTGCTTTCCCATACTTGACGTGGCATCATGGGAAGTATGTTTCAGTAATTATACTCCCAACTGATCAGACCACCTATGAAGATGAAGTGCTTCCTGACAAATGTCTCACTAGGGGGCAGTCCTGGTTCTTGGCATTAAAAACTTCTGCCAACTTCATTTTCTTTGCTGGTCCTGGGGCAAGCTGCTTGAGGGGCTTTGGAGGCTCCACCATGGCTATGGAAACTGGTAAACCTTTGAAAGAAAATTGTCTCGCAAACAAGGAGGTATTGGGAGATGCTTTCATAGGAAGAAGAGAATTGAGCCTTAAAAGATTGTAAGTGTAGAGACATCTTGAGCTGGAGGACACAGATATGTTATTTTGTGATCCATTAAAAAAAAAAAAAAAAAAAGAGATCTGGAATTATTAGCTGTATTTGTGATAGAGAAGCCTATAAAAGAAGTAGTAAGGAAATTTTTAATGATTTTTCATACTGAACATGCTGTCTGAACTGTTATTTTCGCACTGAGCGAGGACTCAGCATTTTTACTTCCTTTATAATTATTGCGGTTGAATGATAACAGGAGTAACCAAAACTTGATCTTAGTGGGCAGAAATTCCATTTGATGAGGAATTTAATGCAAAAATGAGACCAAGTTGTTAAAATCTGGAGGGAACGGACCCAGGTTTGCAGCTCGTCTTAAAACATGACTAAGGAAAAAGAGAAGGCTTAGAGTGACATTAGTGGATATATTACTTTTATTTGGAAACAAAGTTTGAGCTTTCAAACTCACTAGGAACTGCTGAAGAAAGGAGTCTTTTTTTGTTTAATAACTCATCGTTCAGATGTCAGTGATAAAAGTGTATCATCCAGATTGCCCGCTGCTGGGCGGTCAGCGTGCGGCCGAGGGCTGCTTTGGGAGCAGCCACTGCTTGCTGCTGGCCACCTTTGCGGGAGCCATCAAAGAGCAAAGGGGCACAAGGACAGCCACCAGCCAGCCACCGGCAAGTGAGAAGTGCCAGCCTTATGTTAGCAAAGGTGAGACAAGGTGGCGGCCTGTGCTGTTCCTGGGAATTCATTACGTGCCTGCATGTCCCGAGAAGGGTGATAAGGAAGATATGTGCAAGAGATTTGCAGTTCTGTTTACTTTCAAAGTTGTAAATCAGTAGCACTCTCCTCTTTTAAGGCTGTACCGGGGCAAACGAGAATGTGCTAATGGTCCTGCCTAAAGTGTCGTGTTTTTTGTGCTCTATTTAAAAATTTGCTCTAGAATAAATTCACTGATAAAGGCAAAGAGCCTAAGTAGTCTCAGAGTTTTGTAATTTTTATTGTTTTTTTAATAATTAAAGGTGGTTATGGATACTGACGGCCTGATAAAGAGAGGAATTCTCAGGCATCAGTGCAGCCAGAGTCAGTGAGAAAGCCAACTTTCCTAGGCAGAAGAAATGTAAACAATTATTGCATCTGGTGTTTGTCTGTGAGATGTTTGTGTCGTTTGTAATTAGCCTGTGGTATTGGGGGGTGTTGATCAATGAACCAATCATGTGGCATCTGGACGAAGCTCTCTATAAAAGAGCGAGTGTGTCTTATAAAGTGGCCTTTTGAGCTTTTAATCTTGGAGTCTCTGTCACTTTTCTCCATCCCAATACAACAGCAACAGGTGGCCATACATCATACTGGACTCTAGGCTTGTTTTCTTTCAGGATATTCGTCTTAGGGAGCTTTTGTAATTTGGCTTCATGCATGGCTGAGAGAGATGTATTTAATTTAAAGAAAACACTTGTATTGCAATATACTTTATCTAGACACTTTAATGTTACCTGTGTGATTGGGCTAATTGAGTAGTTCGTAATTTTTATGGATCTATTCCCATAACACCCTGGGAAAGTGTATTATGCTGTTAAATGCATAGACGAACCTATGACTTTCCCAGGCTTCCATGGGAGAACCGACTGAGAAGTTGAGTGCACCTTCCCAGATCCCTTGTCTAGGACTCCAAATAATGGGAAAAATTCTCCCTTTCTATTATGTATGAAAGATATGTGCAGTTGCACATGTTAGTGTAGAGAATGAGGCTTATATAAATTACTGAATATTTTACATAAATTATCCATGTCCTACAAAATTCAAGCCTCTAGAAACGTCTCTTCATATTTATTTTTAATGTTTTTTGGAAAAGAGTGTACTTATATTTTACGAATGGGCAACTAGAATATACACTACCATATTTACATACAATTTACAATTCGATATAGGTCTTATTAATTATGTAAGAAACAGTTGCCATATTTTTGTAATGAGAAACCAAGGATCATGTAACAATTAAGGATTCTAATTTCAGATACTTTTAATTCTGCCCAGATTAAAATTAATGTGTTTTGTAACATTAGCACACAATTTCAGAAATGTCAAGGAAGTAAGTTTTGCTTTGAAAAATGAGGCTGAGATTAAAGAGTTTGCATCATCCTCCAAGTCAGTGAAGACTCTGGCTCCTTAAGAAATTATCTAGACTTGCTCTATAATTACTATAATCAGAAATAGGAATCTCCAGAGAACCCATTTTTGACATCTGTCTTAGCAAAGGACAAAGTGCCCTCAGAAAGTACTGCTCTCTGTTGAGTGTTGGTGGAACCTGGATGGTTAGCTTAGATAAAACCTCTCTTTGAGATGGATAATATTGAGAATCCAGACTGAAGTTATTGGTCCTTTTGCTAAAGAAGGAGAAAAATCACTGACCAAAAGGTTTGATTTGGTTTGTTTGTTTTCTGTGAAGAAATCTCCAAGAAACCTAAAAGGATGAGTCAACCATATAACCATATTCTATTTAAATTAAATAAAATTAATTCTCTTAGTATTTTTGAAAGCTTTACATACTCTTAAAAGCTGTTTTTACACCACCATGTAGAACTAGAGGGCTAATACTTCCTACCGTGGGTTAACATGTTGAAAAGAATTTGAGCTGTGTTTGGGGCTTGTTTTTTTTAATTGTTGTTGGATTTTGGGTGTATCATCATCCATTCAAAAAAAACAAAAAAGGCGTTCTGGACTGTTTCTGGCGTTTCTATAAAACCCGATTACAGCTTCTCTCCTGCATTAAAATGTGTACACCATACTCATTTTAACAACACACCTTAGATACCTGCTCCGAAATAGAAGCCAAAGCTGAAGAAGCAAAGCTGATCATAGATCTGTGTGTTCTGTAACCCAGTCCCTACAGACCTAAACCAATTACACAGCTCAGCAAGCCCAAGCTTTACTGACCAAGTGAGATGTCTTGTGGCTGTTTCTGAAGGGGGCATAAATATTTTTGGGTTTTTTTAGCTGTTGTGGTACTTGTGTCTATGTTTGCAAGTAAAATTGTTTTTTCCACTGATTAAAGTTCTTTTTATCCTTTTGTATTGGACAGAATATTTATTGTTTTTTCTAGTAATGCTTGAAATCAATTTTTCAACTCCATTTCTCAGGAAATCCAGGGCCATATTGCTCAAAGAAAGAGAACTATTTGTTGTTATCTGAGAGTACAGAGCACATAAAGATTTTACAAAGATTTCAGGTTTCTTTTTTACAAAGCCACTGGCATATGTACATTTTCTCTCACTGTTGCTTAAAAAAGTTTAAGTAACCGTCTCAAACCTCACATAATTACATGTGTAGTATACAAATTGCAGTAGCATGAAACAGTGTGCTCTTTGGCTGTATTTAAATTTTCAGTAGTACCATATCATTAATTCCATTTCTTTTCATTGGAATTTCACTTACTCTCTGTGCATTTTGTTTATATTTTGAGGTCCCTATGTTGTTTTCTAAACAACTGTTTAGAATTTTCAGGAGTGAAACGCTCTTAGTACTTTGACTGTCATAATTTGTCTGTATGAATATGGATTCTTTATTTTTCCCAAATTAGTTCAGAGGGAAACTTGTTCAGCCCATGAGACAGAATTGTGGAAGTGCTGCAAACTCAGTCATGGATTCAGTAACCTCTTGATGTTTGTTTGTTAGTTAGGGCTTCTTTTCATTGATGCAATCCAACTGATAATAAAGATTGTGCAGTCAAAACAATGTTGGCTACTCTCTTTATGGCATGTCTCAATTTTCTGCAGATGTACCAATAGCTTAAGTAGTCTTGCATTTATTTTTGTAAGTGAATATAGCTGAATTTTGTGCTGGAAAACATAGACCCTTTGCATTATAATTTTTCTATCTCTAATTTTAAGTGATAGAACTGTTTATTGTCATGGGTTTTAAGTGCTTTTTTTTCATGGGTTTTAAGGTGTTAGTTTCAGGAGGAGAAACTCCTGCCTCTGTTGACTTTTAAATATCAGACAAAGAGCATCATTTTGCATCACAGTGATAGCTATTGGAAGAAAAAAGATTACAGCTTCTCGAGAATTGAAAAACCAATGTTGGTTGAAAAACAACAGAAAATGCTGGAATACTTTTGGAGGGGTGAGGGAATGTCCTTGAAAGCAGAAGAGGAATTCTTCGTGACTTTGTAAAAATTAGATCTTGTATTTCTATTGATCAAAGTAAGCTGGATAGTTCCAGGGATAATTAAACCTGAGGCAGAGAGACAGTTTTATGGTATTGTGCCCAGTTCATTTTTCACCAAAAATCATTATATTAAAAATAAATATTTACATTTGTGTTCGGTATTTCTGTTGGGAAACATAGATCTGTAGTAACAGAGTTATTTTGAGATGTGTGCAAACAGGAATTCATTTCCCTGCAGATTTTGGGCAGCATCCAGTAGTAAATTACCTGGCTATAAGTACTTCATGCAAAGGGTCAGTAATTAAGAATCATAAAAGCCTGTAGCCAGTGTCTTCAACTGTGATTTATACTACTGGATACATCAGCATTTAGGTTTTCAAGCTGAAACATCTTAAAAACACTGATTTGGTAAAGCAGAGAGCACATGTGTTTTGAGAATGAGTCGTGTCAGGTACCAAATTTGGATGCTTGGACTTGTTCAGTATTTCTGATTTTTTGCTCTGGTCTTAGCAACTGTGTACTTGGTTTTAGAGAAGATACTTTACCCTGCTTAAATTTCTGCAACAGTTTTAAGGAGGAAAAGTTCTAGCACAATTGCTACTAGAATCACGATGAGCTGTTTTATAAGGCTTCTTTAAGGGCAGACAGTGTTTTCTGGTTAGTATTTTGAATATTTGATGCAAAAAATGTAAATTACTAAAATATTCTGCATCAGGTCTTCCATTTAGCATTATCCTTTCGCACTGTGGAGTAAACTAATGAATTACAGCATGATTACATAGCACATAATTAACTTTGTAATTAATATGCAACTGCCACTTAAACTAAAGTACTGCTTATAAAGATGTACGGCAACAGTAAATCACAGGTCAGAAGTAGCACTTTGGAATTTTCAAAAGAATGAGAGTAAATGCAGAATCACTTACAGCAGCAAAGTAAGTTAATTAAAAAGCAGATTAATTGTGAATGTCCTGTTTAATTTTAAATACCTTTGCTGTTTCTTTTCCCTGAAGAAAGAAAAAATTTAAAGCCTAACTCATTCATTGTTTTCGTAGATGACATATTTTTAAATGAGCAATTGTTTAGCTTTAAACTGTCCTGGTTGAGATTAGAATTTGGTTAGTATTCCTTTCTCATCTTGCTGTGTGAAAGGGTAGCATGAAACCAACAACTTTTTACTTTGAATTAATTCCATCTTTCTGCCATGGTCTTCTTTTTTGGTTGTTTTTCCACATCAAGTCAGTGAAACAAAGTTAGTCAAACCAACTCCATCCTTTGTTCTGCTGAGTTTTTGGGGTTTTTTTAAGGAGGATGAGGATTTGTGCTGTGCTATCATAACCAGTGAAGAATGAGGGAAGGTCTAAGTTCAGTTACTTCAGCAAACTATTTCTTGCAGCAACTATCCCCAGTTGCTGGTTCCCCCAGCAGTGGTGCTCATGCTGGATGCCCTCGTGCAGACAGACCACATGCTTCGTATGCATCCAGAATGACACATCACTAAAACTGCATGTCTTGCTGCATGTTTCCAAAGTATTAGCTGTCCTTTCCTATATCCTTCTCCTTTCCATCCTTCTTCTTGTGAAATGAGGGAGGAATTGAAATCCCTGATATAGGTGTGGCCATACTGCCTTGGTTCAGACTGTGCTTGATCAATGGAAAGCAGTATTTAAAATTATACCAAACATAGTATGCCAAAGGTTTGGGGTTTTATTTCAAGTAGAAATGACACATTTTGGAGAGCTCTGTACCTAGAGGCCATGGGAAATGAAGTGTCACAGCTCTTTAACACCTTTCTGACCTTCTGAAGGTGGTGCAATGTGGGAACCAGACCCTACAAGTGCATCAGATGCTGTTCATGTTACTCAGTACTTCAGTACGGGCTCCTTGATCTATAGGCTGTACTTGGTCTATCCTGCTTAGTGTCTGGTTAAAAGAAATTAACAGGATAGATGTCACAATCACTAGAAAATGGCTACCCTAAGCATATAATGCATCTTTTAAAAGAATTAGTATTTTTTGTTAATGTCTCTTTTGTGAACCAAACTAATTTTTCATGTTGAGCAATACATGACAAACAGCTCTAACTTTAGAGCTTCTGTGTTTCTGAAACCCTTTGATTTGGGTATTCAGTATTCATGGTGCTCACTATATTGTTGGTTGCTTCATCCACATGATGCTATTTTTGTCTTTTTAAATGGCTAGCTGAAACTTCTGACCTGGAACAAAGAGTGATAGATGCTTCACAGTTGCTCGTCATTCTAGATAAATAATCATTCAGGCATAATTACGTGCATCTCTCGGTACTCATGAATATCTACTGCCTGCTTGAATAGCTGGGAGGGAATATACATTGCCCTTACAAATCCTTCAGAATTGGCTTCTGCTTGTGTTGTATTTAGGAGAAAAAGAAACAGGAAACAAGCAACACCAAACACACACAAAAAAAAGGGGAAAAAAACCACCAAAAACCAACCAGAAAACCACCCAAACAAAAAAATCAAAAACCAAGAATTTTTAGTTTTCTGTTTGCTGGCTTTGTTTTTCTTCATTGATCAGCATGCTCAACAGGCTGATTACTATGAAAATTGACATGTAAGAATAAGCATCCTGACTTACTCTTCAAGAATGAAAAAAATTACTGGAAGTAGGATGTGCACCGTAAGTGGAATCTAACCTAATGGAACTTGGAGGGAGGTTTGTCATTTGAGTTTCCTGTGTCACTTTAGTGGGTCATAAAGTGAGAAACAGGTCAGTTTTATAATCATCGGATTTTTGCCTTAGTGGCTCAGAAGGGAAATGAATCTTTAGGGAGGTGTCTTTTTCTGAAAATGATGTGTGGTACATTCTTGGAGGTTCAGTTCTAGGCATTATGAACAGATGCTTCTGAACTAATCTCAGATGTCACATTTCATGCATAAACCCTGGGGGATTAACAATATCAGGATTCCCTGAGAGTTTTCTCGGAGGTTTAACTTAATACTCTCTCCCAGGGAAGTGTCCCACCTACTAACTTGATGAATGCTTCCAGGGCTTCCCGAAGGCCTTCTCTCTAATGCTGATCTAAACAAGGCCGGGGAGAGGTGACACGAGCAAGATACTGCAAAGCAGTGGGGCTTTATGGCAGCCAGTAAAAATCATGTGCTGTAGAAAAGTCTCAGAGATCTCAACATGGCTTGATTTTGCATTAGAATGGAGAGTCATCAGCATCTGGTAAAGGAAAAAATCACAGCCCCATAACTATGATCGAGTTAGTTGTAATAGTCGGGAGAAATGCAGATGATTTAAAATACAAAAAGTTAATCTCCTGTCTAGCAAATGCCCACTTTTCTACTTTCAGTATTTCAGTCACTGTTCATAAAAGCTTTTATTTAAAAGTAGCAATAATTTAAAAACTCACTGTTGTCTGGAAATTAAGGTGCTTGTGATGGGTGCTTTGATAAACTCTAACCGTAGAGGAATTGACAGCTATGTTTTTAGCATATTAGCCAGCTTTTTTCTCCTTATAATATATATGGTATGTTGGGTTTGGATAAAAAAACCCCAAACCCCGAGAAAATTCTTCCTTAAGCCTCTGTTAGAATGAATTCCTGTCTAAACAGAAGATAAGGGAGGGAGTTTAGCTGTGGTTCTCTTCCATCTACGTGGATGTTTTTGTGATGAGGTTATAATATATGTTAACATTATGCTGACACGGACAGCTCTAGCCAATAGGTTAAAATTGTTAGGTAGTTTGTCTTTTTGACAGATCTCGTCTCCATGTCTAGCAATTTATATGACCTTCCAACTCTGATATTTTCCTTGCCAGTGTGTGTCCTAAACAGCTCCCCTCTACCTATCGGCCCTGCCTCGTTCTCAGAGGCTGACAAGGCAGCCTCTTCACTGAACCGTGAGGAGGCCACTGGGTCACCCTGGGGGTTAAATGCTGCTTTATTCTGTTGAGTGTTAAATTGCTTGTTCAATTCTTGGACATGTTTTGTTAAATGAATGTTTTAAACTAATTTAGAAATTCAATTTCTTGCAGGTAGAGCCATGGCAATATGATGTATCAAACGAAATGTATCACGTTTCCCTGTGTTTTCCCCTTACAATTTAGTACATGGGATGACTCATAAAAACCTAGGCTGAAGCTAGGCATCATAGATGAATTAAGCTGCAGAATAAAATCCTTGTTTCTCAAATAAATTTGCTGAGTATCATTTGTGTGAACTTTTCTCCCATGTCCTGTAGCACTTAGGATTTGTTGTTTGATCTTTCAAGAAAGTGTTTATCTGAGTTTATAATATAAATTCTTTCTTCCCCAGCATTTCATCCCATTCCATGTGCACATGTATGCTTACCTATGTATTTGCATGTGTTAGTTTAATCAAAGCATTATAAATAGCAGATCAGCTAGCTTTCAAAAGGAAGGAGGCGTATTAAGAAATTTGATGCTGGTGAGGTGCTTTTCACAGGCCAGTCAGAAAGCTCTTGAAAACTTTGCTACTAAGACCCATCAGAGTTTTTCTTCCCATAGCTGCATAATAGCACTGCAGTTGCTATGCAGTTCATTAGTAATTCTTGACTCTATGACAGGTGTGATGTATTAAAAGCACTTGTATTATATAGTGATGTTTAAAAAAACTTAAATTGCAGGTAATATAAACTAGTTTTTTCTAGAGATTTGAGCAAGTCCTGAAGCAGAATCTAAGGCAAGGGGGGGGAGCGAAGATGCCAACTCTGATAATCTGAAGAGGTGGCAGCAACAGTCTAATTTAGGTCCTTAGCAGTACCTGAGAGACTTGAATAAATTAGAGTTATCCCAGGAAATGGATATCTAAATCGGTTTTAAACCATTTCAGAGAATGAATCTGTACGCCCAATGCCAGCTAGACGAACAATCTATGGTGTTTTTTAACATATTGAGCTTCTTGTGGTAGACAAGGAAGGAAAGACTTAGGTGTTAGGACACTGTTTGGGACTTACGTGAAAGGTTCAAAATTGCCTGTGTTGACACCTTGGACGAATCACCTAGAGAGTATGCAACTGAGCCACTGCAGTGTACCTCTGCTGGAGAAGAGAGGAGAGTATCAATAAGGTCAACCTTTGAGCAAAATACCTTTCCATTCCCATTTTGTAAAAGTACTTGCACTAGCTCAGCAGTGGAAGTAAGTCACAGTGTTGCTATATAATGTCATACGCATCCCTCTAATTTTTTTCAGGCCTATTGAAGGCAGTAAAAAAAGAAATTTATGTGGAAACTGGGTCCTTTCTCATAGCAAGTAAAATGGGAAGAAGCTTGAAAATAGGCAGCTTGTCCAATGGATTTATAACACTTGCAGATGGTAGCATGTCATTCTGTGGAACCGAGATCCACCGACTTTTGACTGTAATGGGATATTTTCAGGGACTGAATTGACCTTACAAGGAGCTAATGCATAATATTTTTATAGTCACAGAACTGACATTTTAGGGTTTCCATTTATTAGTTTCTTTGTTTTATCGTTAATTAATGTATGATTGAATTCATGTAGGTGCTTAATAAACACTGATATTTTATTGAAAATCCTAAAAAGATCATTGTAATGCTTTAATGATTGCAAAGGAAAGTGATTAATGTTGCCTGACTTCCACTCTGCAAACTTTGTGACAGAGTTGTTTGGTTGTGGGTTTTTTTTCATTGGTTGCTAATACAAATTCGTTTTAATCCACATATTTTTGTGTCTTTCTGGGCAGATCTAGGTCCCCAGTTCTTCAGGTTAGGGTTCTGTTTACACATAGTATAGCTTTCTTCTTCTTTGGCTTGCAGTTTCCTTCCTGACAAAAATCTTGTGCAGTCAAGAAAGGGTTCATGCCCTGATTTTGTCCTGCCATGCAGATGGTTGTAATGCCTACTATTATAGTAATACCTCTGTATTTGAGCTGTTAAGAGAAAGCTGTCAAATAATTCTTATTTTTCCAAAGAGAACTAGTTGTTGAAAAGGACTGAGAAGTCATACTTTCTCCTGTGCTGTTTCATAAAAATATTTTGTCATGTCTTGTATTATAGCTGTCCCATTTGCCTGTACATCTCCAGTATTTGTGCCAACCTGTAAAAAGGTCGGTGAGTTTTGTTGTGTTAGATTTTTCTTTCAAAATTATTATTTCCTGCATCTGGCTTAAGGACTTTGTTAATTGTTGCTGCTTCGCTGTTTGCCAATAGTCCAGAAGTCTGCTGTTGGAGGAGGACATTTATGTCAGTGTTTTCTTGCTTCTTATGCTTTGTACAGTTGAAACAGTAAAATTACAAGCTGAGTAGGGGTCAGCATTGTTTAGTAGTTTGCTGTCTGCAATTTTGAATACCACCATCACCTTAGGAGGAAAAACTGCAAGTGCATAGGTCTTAACCAGCTGATAGCATAGAAATGTAAGAGAGTAGAAACTTCCTTATTCAGGACTGGTGGGTGTCTAAATGTATTATAAGGGACAGTGGAGCCAGGTTCAATTTCTGATGTATGGAAAGGTAGGAAAGGATGGGTCAAAGAAGTCCTTAATCTGAAGTAGTTCAAGTTCGTGACATAGCTTTTTGGCTGGGAAGGAAGAACTGCTGTTTACTGCATAACTCCTTCTTCATGAATTGGGGTGTGTCAAGTGAAACAAAATCAGAAAAAATAAAATCTCTCACATCTGGTACTGTTTGAATTGGTTCCCTTGTCTCAAATGGGACAGGAGCAAATGGGCTGCTCCTGCAACACAACTTATTTCATGCCAACCTGTCCTTTCCTTTTATATCCCTGCCTGGATCAGCCATGCAATAAGCAGGAACCTTTTTAATCCTGTAATATGGCATGTTGGACAGCTAGGCTTTTTAAGAAATGAACCATCTTTCAAAATATATTCCTCCAAATTTCAAATCTAATCAGGAAAAAAAAAAAGTTGCCAAAATGTAACCACTCAAGGATGACAAAAATCAAGAGCAAAAGACAAGGAGACAGAGGATAGATAGCGTTTTATTCTCTATAAGGTTTGAAATTGTCACAGTAACGTATCTCTCCTTGAGTTCATCAGAACCTTTTCAAAGGGGATACTTGTTTCCTTTTCAGGGGAGCCGAGTGTTGTTTCAAATGAGACATTACACCGACTCCTGCGTGCTGAAGGCTTTGCAGTGTGGCTGCTCTTCCAGCTTGGTATGCATGTCACCAGCACATCACGTTTGATCACAATGAAAGTCACTCCAGAGTATGTCTAATCAGGCAGGGCTTCAGAAAAACTTGAAGGCTCTAAAGCTGACCTCTGGAGTCTGTAGTGTTGCCGCTGGGAGCAAAGAAGAAAAGTGTATAGCTTTTTGAGGTCTGTTCCACTGTGTCATAATAACCACTTAAACAAAAAAAATAAGAAAGGAAGGATATGAGTAGGAGAAAATACCATCTGGACGTGAACTGCTTTTATCCAGGTGTCACCTGGATGTACAGTTGAAATTTATCAGGTTAATTCTGTATTTCGATGTCTGGCTGAATGCTGGAAATTTTGTCTTGAAATTGCAGGAAGGGTAATGTTAGATTTTTTATCCTTAACTTCTAGTAATACAGACATTAAAGATTTAACACTATCACTTCATTGTTCATATTAAACTAGCTTGTGGTAGCCCTAGTCTGAATTGTGATTTGTGTTAGGTGTATGTGTATTTGGTGGAGATAGCATCTATGCTGGGCAGCACTGGATGTAATGGAATGTAATGGAAAGCCAGAGGAGCTGAAGAAGTGAAGCCTTTGGTGGTGGAGAAGAGCTCAGGTCTCTCTTCACAGGGCTGGCTTTGTCCTGCAGTTATGGGAAAAAGCTTCTGGGCATGTACTTTGTAATAATGACAGTGGTATGAAAAATGCAAGGCAGTCTAAGTGTCTTAATTTATGGCACTATATTTATGGCACCATGCTATAAATAATTCATTAGCAATAGTGTTTCTGTTTACATTGTCTATGATAAAAATGGGAAGTCTGACTGCTTCGGTTTGTGAGACACTTGTCGCTCAGAAGTTGTCAGGCTTGCTCCTGGCCTGTTCCAGTTGAAACAGCAGTGGGGATGATGGGAACTGTGCTCTCCTCTTCTTAACAAGGGATGCCACGTTGGTTCCTAGTCTTTTCAGTTGAGGTAGCTTTTGTTCAGGCCAAATTTAGCATTTGTATAGTTGCTGCTTTCAAATACTTGAGAGGATTTTTAAAAACCTGCTTGAGATCTGTGTTGTGTTCTGCCAAATGTGATTTCAGCTTTGGCTGTGCTATCACCTGAGGGTGAGACACCTAGTGAAGGTACAGCTAATAGAGATCTGTGCTCTCAGAAGAAATTCTACTGAAATCTTTTCCTGAATATCCCAAGAGGTTTGTTCGTGAACTGAGTACGTGACAGATCTTTAACCATGGAATTCATAAACCTTTGAAAACTAAATTGTCCGTTAAGATTCTTGGCAAAAAGAAACTCTCATGGTAAGTGTAAAATTCTCTTTATTTGCCTGTAAAGTAGGTTTGGGACACTGGTAATTTCTCAGAGGCCACTTTCTAGATTAAAAGCTCCTCTCAAATGATAAAGTGGTGAGAAAGCCAAATGGGGCAGTGCAGAGGATCATGGATGTTTCCGTTAAAATCTTTCTTGAAGGCAGCTGGCTTTACTGTGTAAAGCTCCTGCAGTATTTTTTTCGTTAGGGGTCTAGAAGAATATCTACCTTACTGGAATTATGGGGACTTGGAAGGCATGAATAGCAACGACTACACTACAGATAGGCAAATAGCAGAGATATGTGCAGGTTTGACTTTTTTGGAATTGAAGGCATTGCAGTTGGAACTAGTTCTAAAATATGTTGTTTTCAAAATCAATTCTAGGGTGTCCAAAGCATTTCTGGGCTTCTTGATGAAGTTTCAGTAGCAATGAATCTGCCCCTTTGGTTGTGTTTCAGGTCCTTGAATACTAGCTGTTGAGACTAACATAAACAGCAGCCACATTTCCAGTTTTCCAGTATATTGTGTTCACACAATGTTTCATTATGTATGTACAGAAGAGTTTTCCGTGAGGGATACACAGCCATTTGATTTGCTTGTCCAATCCTGGCTCATTTTACCCAGACTCTCAGTATGGTTTCTTAAAATTTAGGATTTGGTGGTGACTTGAAACACTGAATGTTTGTCCAGTTGTATTGAAATTCAGTAAAACCAAATGCCATGCCTTGACTTTTTTAATGTATGTTCTGCAGGTTCAAAAGTGTGAGTATGGATGGATATCCACTCAACTGCCTTAAAATGAAGATGATAAAATAGATTATAGACCTTACCAAAGCTGTAGTTTTGTTTTCTATAGATGCCCAGTATCTCTAGTTTAAGTTACTTGAAAGAAATTACACCCCCTAGCACTAAATTGTCATACTTCAAAGCAAGTGGAGAGTTTGTGAGAAACCACATTTGGATAGCACCTGAAAGCCATGCAGGCAATATAATTTGGCTGCCAGCAAACTGCTGTTTCTTCAGTTACAAAAGTCCACAACCATCCAACTTGTATTTGACTTGTTTAGCTATATTTAGTCTTTACTGGTTTTGCTGGTCCTTCTGAAATTTGTTTTGCTTCTATTCTGGGGAGCTTGGTAAATATTTAAACTTCATCAGAACAAACCAGAATAATGGCTGATGTCAAAATTGTTAGAGCTTGTGTCTCAAAGCAGCTGTTCAGTTGCTCTGTTCTCCAGAGACTTTGCTGATTGAGCTAATGTTGCTTTTTCCCCATTCCTTCCATCTCTCTGAGTGGTCTTCTCCAAAGTAGTGATGCTTTCCTTGGTGGCTAATAAGAAAGTATTGGTCTTAGGAGGACTTTCTTAGTTCTCATAAAATGAAAGGGGAATAGATCTTACATTTTTAGACAATAAAGAGAAATTACCATCTACTTTGACTGTATGCCTTCTTTACGATGCTGAACTTGGTGGGGAAAAAAAGGAGTCAAAATCTATTCTCATTCCTTTATTTGGTGCAGTATAGTTAGGGGATGGGGGATTGTTATATTCTTCGTGTTGCCACTCAGTAATGAGGAATAGAAGTTGTGATGATACAGTATCACGAGAAGAAATCAGCAATTTCCTTCAAATGCTACAGTTCAACTTCCAAAACATGCCTGGTTGCATCAGATAAGTAAGAGGGCCTTCAGTGTCAGAATGCAAATCCTTCTCGTTTCTAATTCACAGTGGGCTCAAGATGGTTCCTGCTAGGAGCATTTCTTTGGGCTGGCCCAAGGGGTTTTGACCTCGTGTTTGTTATATAGCAGGCTATCTGCTCCAAGAGAGATGTTATCAGAGCATAGCAAATACAGAGTAGCATCTTCAGTTTTTGATAGGTAATTGTTAAAAACATTTGCTGCTAGAGCCATCTCTCCCCTGTCCTTCTTTTCTCCTCTTTCTGAGACCATCTTTGACAGTTTGGTTAGGTCATTACTGTTTCCTCTAGACTCTTAGAAAATGCTTATATTAGGTTGTCTTCTGTAGCTCATCTTTCAGATTTTAGGCAAATAACTTAGGTGCATATGTTCAAACCAGCTGGTTTTCTTTAGTAGCTGATAAATGTCTAGCAAGAGCAGGAAAATGTTGACAGTTCATAGATGTTCTTTGTTGCAGCTCTGTAGACTCGGCCCCCAGAAGGCGTGTAAGCCAGGTGATGTTAGCAACACTGCATGCCTGTTTGCAGCATTTGGTAGGCAAGCATAAAGAATTCTCAGCAAATACTTTGCATCTTACCATAGAACCTCTGAAAGAAGCTTTCATTAGGTAAATAAGCAAGCACTGCGTGCCAGAATGCAAACCTTTTTCTGTTCTTACACTCACCTGACTTCTGCAATCCTCCCAGCGAGCCCAGAAGGTGGGAAGAGGTACTTGATTCTGCTTCAGTTTAGAGACTGGCAATTTATCAGGGAGAGATTTTTTACAGCATTGTTGTGTGAGTGATCAGGGACATTGGTTATGAAATTATTTGAGTGCAACCCAGCAAGTTTTTAGGGATTCCTCATTTGCTTGTAGCTGTCCCGATGAGGATTAGTATTTCTTACCTGCAAGCTACAGTACCTGCAGTAAACCACTGGATTAGTGGGGTTCTGTGGTGGAAGTGTCAATGTTTGTCTAGCAGATCTGTCTATATTGGAGTGTGCAAAGCCTCTGAAAGCACTGCAGCAGGGCTGTCAGCCCTGGCTCCCCAGTAGCACGCTTCTACACACTTTTGCCTTTAATTTTGTGTTATTATCTCTTGCTGTTTTAAACTGCAGTGTCCTTTTACCTCCTTGCTCTCCCTAAAGATAACAAGCTGACAGAGCTGGTGACACTAGGAGCTGGGTGGAATGCAGGGAAACCAACCTTATAATACAAGCATGCAGCAAGGCAATTACCTGTGATCAGCAGATGCTGCTCTCAGTCTGAGGAAACCACTCATTTCAGCCAGCGGGCTGGAGGTGAGGGCTGCCCGTGCAGGAGGAGGCAGTTCGTGTGCTTGATGGTTAGTACTGGTTGGTGACCAACTTGTCCAGGCTCAAAGGAGCTCTCTCCTTAGCTCTCTCTTATCCACTGTGAGGTTTTTTTTATTATTTCTGTGTCTATACTTTAAGTATAGGTCATACCCAGTGCTGTGTGTGTGCTTCCAGCTAGCCCGACCACCTTTGCTTTTGTAATCAGGGTGCAGATGTGCTTCATGATTGAACAACTTCTGCGCACCGCCGCTCCTCCTCCCAGAGGAGTTCAGCAGGCTTGCTTATGCAAGCTGTCATGCTGTCTTTTTTTTCAAAAGCATGTGTGGGTTTGCTTTTGTGTGTATCCGGCTGGCTGATAGAGCCTGCATATAATAGGCTCTGTATATAAAAACGTTCCCAAGCACAGGGCTGTGGAAACAGCTTCCTTAAACCCGACAAAATTGCCAGCCCTTGCAGCTCAAGCCACCATAAATTACAAAAACCTGCTCCCACCTCACTGAAGCTGTGCCTGCCGGGCGCTGTGTGCACACACACACTCGCTTTCCCTCTCTCGCAGTCAAAGATGATAGAAAGTCTTCTGGGGATTACTGCACATTTGTAGAGCAACAATGGAAAGCAGCACAGCACAAATATCTATTCTTCCTCACCCGGCATAACAAACGTTGCTTTGTCTCACATCTGGCCCTTTTTAATAGCTCAAAGCCAGCAGCAGTAGCTATTTAACAGCTTATGGTAAATAAAGCTTTATTAAAACAACTTCCTTTTTCAAGTGTTTAATGATGAAAACAGCATTTCACCTGACATTTTATACTTTTTGTACCATATCTAGTTGAAGAAATAAATTAATTGTCATGGATAGATATTAAACTTTTTCCAGCAGATGATCTTTGACAGCATCTTTGAAAATTCTCGCACTGAAAAGCGGGCTTAGAGCCCTTAGAGTGCTGTGTGAGCCATGTGCCTGAGTGCAGACGTGCCGAGCTGCATTGTGCCCGCGCTGTGCGAGCTGTCGGGGCTGCGCCTCGGGGTGGGGCTGTGCCGCTGGAGGGCACCGGCTGGGGCTCAGCCGCAGAATCGATGCAATTACACGCAATTAGTAGCGTTAACCTGTGTGTACACACGGAGGTACGTTCTGATAGTTCAAGAAACAACTTCTTACAATACGTTTAATGGTAAGGAAAATGTCAAGTGGAATTAGACTGGTTTTGTCTCTGTACCGCCACATTTTACCACTAGGACAGGGCGCTGAGGGAAATGATGTTTCTTAAATCCATCATCGGAGGTGACGGGCTCCCGGGAGCTGCTGGGCTGCTTCGGACACGGCTCCTCGGGGGTCCGCTCTTCAGGCGACGGAACGCGGCTGTTCCGCCCCGTGGTCTCCGCAGAACCACCGGCCCCGGTCCCGCGTCCGCTCCGGGCTGTCCCGGTTGTTCCCCGGCTGTCCCGGTTGTTCCCCCGGTCCCTCCCCCTGCTGTTCCGGTTCCCCCGGTGCCCCCCCGGCTGTCCCGGTTACTCCGTCGCCCCCCGGTTGTCCCGGTTCCCCCGGTGCCCCCGGCTGTCCCGGTTCCCCCGGTTCCCCCAGCC
>VZRF01012753.1:1338965-1457144 GCA_013396875.1 Vireo altiloquus
CGGTCCTCCCCGGCCCCTGGCGGGCGCTGTCGCGGCCCGGCGGCGCCCCCTGGCGGGGAGCGGCGGTACCTGCCCTCGCCCGGCTCCGGCCCCGCTCCGCCGCAGCCGCTCCCGCCCTCGCTCCCGCTTGGCTTGTTGCTTCATCAAAGTCGCTTCGTAGATACAGATTGTCTGCCCTCTCCTAGGACCCTCAGCATGCTGGAGACTTGCAGGAAATTATTAGTTTTTAGCTGATTGAATAAACAGCATTAACCAACTTGTGTGCTGTGGCGGCAGGGGGCAGGGATGTTTAGAGCTGCTCTGCTGAATCCCTGCTTAAGGAACTCTTCTTCATTTCCCATTCTCACCTACCGTTAAAATTTCTTAACTGATAAAAGTGTTTTTTGTGTCCTTTTATTTATGCCCTTCTTGCCCTGAGTGGTCCGAAGTGCCTCCAAATTAGATGTTGTCTGGTGCAGCCGCCGCAGGGTGGCTGGCAGCGTGCTGCTCCGCTGTGGAAATGGAGACCTGGCGTAAGGCTGTGCTGCTGGCCTTGAGTGCCGCTCACAGCAGCCTCCCCTGCCTCCTGGGGAGGCCTGTCTTTCCTCCTCTGCCCTCAGAATGGATTTCTGGTGGAAAGATTATTTGCTGAAAACTTAAGTTTCTGAAGGAATGGCAAAGGGGTTGGTGGCAGTGCTTGGGGCTGGTGGGGCTGGGCAGCAGCTGATATGTCCAGTGAACTCTGCTCAGGTCCATCTCTGCCCAGCAGTGAGGGAAAGAAGCCTGTGGGAACAAGAGCAGAAGGCACCTTGTGAAGTCTCTTTAAACTCAGGGAGAAGGCTGGGCCTGTTTCAGTGATGATTCAGGTCTCCCTTGGCCGCAGAGGAGCAGATTTCCCTGATCCATTGGTCCCAGGGAGGCAGAGCTCTCGCTGTGGGTGGCAGTTCTGGCCATGAGGAGAGCTCATCCCAGAGCAGAACTGAATCCACACTAACTTTGAAAACGCTGTATGGTTTTAGACATGTTTGAAGCAGTGGTGCAATGTTTGGCTTCTTTTTTTTTCTCTCTCTCTCAAGGCTGTTCAGGCTGCCTTAGGGACTGGTGGGGACCACATTTTACTAGATTGTTTTCTTAATTGTGTTACTTGGAAGTTCAGTTTCTGATAAAATAGTTGCAGTCTCCTAACCTGAAATGTCAATCAACACAGAATGTAGTAGAGTCTTGTGAAATTCTCTTTCATAGGGCTGGTGGAAAACTTCATTCATTTTTTAGTATGGAAGAGGGGTTTGTAATAATGATTTAAAAGATTCAGTATGTTTAGGGTTAAAAAAAAATGCTAACAGGTTGATACATCTGTTCCTTTAAAAAAAAGCATTCTCTATTTTTGAGACATCATAAATATGTAACTGAGGCCTCTTTAATTACTGCCTAGGGCTATAAACTCTCAATGCTAGAGGGGAGGGTAGAAGGAAGAATAATTCACATAATTTTAATTTTTTTTTTTTTTTTAATAGAGGGAGATTTAGTCTCTGCCCCAGAAAAGAAAGAAGAATGAGGCTTTTTATTGTTGAATTACCAGAAGGTGCAGGGAACACTTCTTTTATTGTTTATCCTTTTGGATGGAGTTAGCATGTAAAGCAGTAGTGTACAACCTTCCTGCCTAATGTGTGCACCAAACAGAGGGGATTTGTTACAAAGCACCAGGAAAAATTCCCTTCTCTATCCTCCTCTGCCAGTACCCTTAATCCTGATCAGCAACATCCCCTGCTGTCTCTTGAGCTGCTCGCAGGCCTGAATCTTAGCATGCTGTCTAATGCAGGGACACTGCAGGCCAGCCAGGGACCCTGCAAAGTCGTTTTCACTTGTGACCTGATAAGTGCACAGCACTTAACTGAATAGAAGTCTGTTCTTATTTAGCCCTGCAGCCTTTCTGTATCTTAAGTACCGTTATTTTCGACTAGGTGATCTTGCTGCTACTTTTAAAATAGCATGAGATCAACAGAAAGGGCATTTTTTTAAATTTTAGGAGGTGAATGTACGTGTGGGGAACCCGACCAGAGTACAGCAATACCCATGTAGTAGGTACAGTTACTGGAAATTTAATTCTGCTGTTATTTTTCTTCCAGCCAAAATGGTCTGGTGTCAAAATGCTTATTCTGCTGTGGTGAAATTTCAGATCCGTATGATAATTTTCACTTTCCACGTTTAATCTTTTAATTCTTGCTGAGGCCCATGAAAGAGTAATTTCCAGATAATAATGGTTTCCCACTAATAAGCTCTGCGTTTTTTATAGCAGAAATTACTTAGAGCCAGTATGCTCACTGAAAAAAATTACTCTACTTGATGCTCTTATGATGTGTCTGAGAGAAGGATAAAGATGAGTCTCGTGGCAGTGAGGCAGGCATTTCAAATACAAAGCGTTATGTCATTGTATGTGATGAGGCTTCATGTGTACAATTTTGGCTGTTTGGTTCATGCAACAAATGTTTACCGTCCAGGGGAGTTAGTGGGCTGAGGGGCTTCTCTTGACCAGAAGAGAATAAATGAGATTGGGCTGTGAAAGTAGCAAACTGTCAACAGCAAAGGCTGGTGGGTGATCGTCCATCCATGCCATGGGGAGGAAGAGCAGGAGGGAGCCTGGCAGGGCAAAGACTGAGACATAGAGCTAATGACATGAGAACAAGTGGAATTGAGCATGGAAGTCAAAATTCTTCTAGCTACTAGGGGAAGGGTGAGAGTCAGAGTGTACTTTTCAGTGAGAGCCATTGGGTTTTAAAACCAGAATTATTTTGAAGTCTGAATTTGATCAGTTTATTACAGCATTTGTTGTCCTGTCTGTGTAGGAGAGTAGGAGATTGCACTCCCAGTCCTGCCTAAAAGAGTCTTATCAGGGTCCTGCTCAGTTAGGTGAGTTACTTTCATGTGTTCTGACCCTCTGCTTTTCCAGACAAGCTTTGAGAAGCTGTGCCATGTGGGAGAAATTACAGTTTGGACAAGTACAATAGTAAGCTGTGGTTCAGGTAGCTGATAGCAACCTTTGATTTTGTTTATGGTTAACTGTAAAGCATTTAATTAGGGTGGTATCACATGTACAGTTCAAAAATGTCATGACTTTCTTAAAAAAAAAGATGCCTCAGTTTGCACGTCTTCAAATATTTCAACAGATGTCTATGTGCATGTATATGTATTCATTTTTGGTATGCCCTTCTCCATCAGTCCTGATGGAGTTCACTTAAAATGCAGATAATTTGTCCTAGCTTGTAAGATGGATCACTGCTGAAGTAGTGTCATGTCTAGGCTAGCTTATCTCTTGATAAATACCTTTGCTGTCCACTGAGAGATTAAACTTCATGACTACTGAGGTCTGTTAGGCGGTCTTACAGGCAGATAAGACTGTGTAACTGGCTTTTAATGAAATATATCAATTTACATTTGCTAGGGGAAGTTTGGATGGCATTTGCTATTGAGAAGGTGGCAATGGCATAATCAGAAGATGATACTTGCATGTGAAACTGGCTCTTCTGTTTCATAAGTATTATAATTTATTGACAGAAATACTTTATTGAACCCTCTTGTGTCTAGAGCATGGAGGTGAGAAGCTTGAGCTGCTGTTATAAGACCTCACTTAGTTGTCTAGCAAAAAAAATTTCTTCCCCTGAGTCTAATCCAGCAGGAGCCATGAAAGAACATTATCAGCGAGGTACAGAAATCTCCGGCGGTTTGGATGTGTGGGATGTGCATGGATCCATGGTCTGGAGCCTGTCTCATTGTGAGAGCTGTGTAGTCAAGGTTCCCACCACAGGGAGCACTCTCCCCCTCAAGGGGGTTGAGAATGGACAGTGCTGGAATTTTTAACTGAAGAGATGTTGAGTTGTGTACCAAAAGTGGTGAACAGACAGCTTCTCTAACCAGACAAGTATCTCAAAAATTTGCTGTCTGTTATGTGTATGGAGGGATTGGAAAATAGTTTTGTGATGGACAGTGCTCCAAATAACAAACCGCTCAGTGCCACTGAAGAGGTTCCTGAGGGAGAGGTTTCTGTGCAAAACTGGGACCTTGCTTGTGCTACTATAAAGTTTGGTATAAATGGGGCATTTGGGGATGTATTTCTGTGCCCACTCATTGTTCGTGAATATAAGCGTACGACTTCTTCGAGTGTACCAATTTCTGTAGTAAAAGGATATGGAAATTTTAGGGAAAGATGTTTCTCGTGTACCGAACGTGCAATATCTATGCTTTATTTTCCATTTTAGATGCCATGAAAGTGACTGAAACAGCAGAGTATACACACACATATATATACATGTGTGGAACAACATCTCTGTGCCCCTGAGAAGCAAATTCTAGAAAAAAGCACTTAAATCTTCGTAGCTTATTAAGTACAAGCTGGAGTCCCATGTACTCAGTAGAAGTCCACTGCAAACCATTCAGTAATATGAATTATAGACTGAAACAGTTGATTAATTGTTAGTTTATGGCATCTTAATGATCTGCTGTTCTGCCACTACAGGAAAATCAAAGGGCAAGGCCAAAGAGGGCAAATGGGTGGAAGAGGCCCAGTGAAATGCAAACCATCCCCACAACCAGAGCCTTGCTTACTCTTACTTGTACGTTTAGTGTCTTACTCTTGGTCCAAGTTTGAGGGGCATTCTGGCAGTCCCTGCATCCCAAACTCTATCTGCAAACATAAGTTGGCATGGCAATCATTGGTGGTGGGCCTAGAGGACTGCAAGTTTGCTCTTTAGACCTCTATAACGTGTTGCCAGTTTTCATTTGATGATTTCATACAGCTTTGGAAACATGAATTAAAACTCCAAACACTACTCTGAGCCTTAATTTTTTTTTTCTAGATTCATTTTTTCTTAAAGTCACAGGAAAGTTTAATTTGCCTTAAGTTACACAGTTTGTTAAAAGATAGACCTAAAGACAGCAGGACATGTTTTTCCAGAAGTGACAAGTAATTTGTCCAGCTATAGATACCTGAAAGAACACAACTTTTCTGGAAGGCAGGAACTGCTCAACGCTTTGCTCTGAAGATCAGGCCTATTCCATGTATGCTAGGTATCTGGACATTTGTCATTCTTAAAGTCTGGGCTGAGCTGTGGGTCCCCGTCCTTCCTGCCCTGTCATCTTGGCCATTTCGAGGACTCATGAAATAGATCTACTAATTGGAGAAGAATCCAAAATGTATCTGTTGCTTTTATATCCAATCCAGATTCTTCAGGACACACATTTTGTGCTATTTTTGGCCATGTAATACTCTGCTGTATCTGATTCATTTAATATTTATGGGAGGTATTTTCTCTTAGAGGAAGATTAGGAAGAATCCCCATGCCCTTGTCCTTGCAAAAGCCAGGCTGTCATTGTTATTGGGATTATTATTACTTTATCTCACAGTGTGCTCAGGGGTTTCTTGCAAGCAGCGCTGTTCGATTGTTCAGGTGGTGGAAGTGTATGGACTGTGTTCAGTGATCTTTATTGTCCTTTTTTGTCTTGCAGATCGAGGGATTTTAATGGCTTTCAGGTAGAAGAAAGTGGAGACAATCAAAATGAATTCTATGGACAGGCACATACAGCAGACCAATGACCGGCTGCAGTGCATAAAACAGGTAAGCTGGAGGTGGAGGTCATTGCTGCTAAATGAGGGTTGGGTGTTGTGCATTGTGGTTACCTGTTGCTTAATGAGTGTCCTTGCCCTTCAGAGGGAAGGAATGAGACAATGTAATCTCATTGAAGAGAATATCTGCTGTGAGAGCTGGTGTATTAGCCTCAAAAGACAAACTTTCCCTTACACTTTTCTAAGAAATCTTCAGCCTGGAGACTCAACAAATCTGTCTCAGCTGGAAGCAGAGTGGTGCTCGTCCTGCCAGCTCAGCCCCGGAGGGTCACAGCGGGCGACTGTCATTCTAGGGCTCTGAGCACAGTAATCCACTATTCTGATGGGCCAGTTTTGATTTTAATCCAGTAGCTGACCTAAGACCTGCACCGCCTGGAGACTGAGAACTTGGATGGCTGGCACGCCTCCAAGTGCTCAGAGTGCTGCTTAATCATGATTTGCATGGAGATTATAAAAACTTCTGTTTGTGAGGTAAAATTTTCAAAAGCATCTGTTTGTGAAAATGAAGGGCTCTTCACATGCCACTGCCTTTCGGTGAATTTTGTCTCATTTACAGATTTCCCCACTGTAACTGTTCTTGAAAATGCTTTTTTAACCAAGCGAAACTACAAAGGCAAGGGTGAGCAGAGACCATCTATCCCTGCTTTACACTTCTCAGTGAACTTTGCTCTCTAGGATTGCAGGCAGTGTGTATTCTCCCCTCATGTATGTTCTCATCCACATGCAACAATCCTAACAGAATTTTCATAGGATACTTTTAGATGCATTTAGAGGATGGTTTAGAGGAGGAGGTTTTTCATGTTGATATTTCCTGTGTTTATCTCTAAATCAATGCATGAATGCAGCAAACAGGTGCATAAATGCAAGTTGCACACAGGTATTTTGAAAATGCCATCTGGATCCAGGAGACGAGCTCCAAAGTTCATCTCTTCAGACTGGTTGAAATTTTCTGAATTACATTGGAAAAACAGAAATTTTTTATTCCATGAAATAATGTTCCCAAATAATTTTTCACTGTTGTCTGAGCAGTTTTCTTTGTCAGATCAGGCCACAGCAGAGTCCTGCTGGTTTAGTTTCTTATTTGTATTAGCTAAGTTAAAAACCTGCCTGCCCTAGGACACGTGCATATTGCTTCTTGAGGCAGCACAGCATTCCTATTGTTGATAGACTTGTATTGTAGACACAAGCACCCTCAGTCAAAGGAACTGATAAAAGATAAACATAAGGGTGGTACTGGATCAGTAGCTCTTGATTTTTAAATTTATTTCTTTAACTACAACTTCCTCAAGTGAAGCAGTCAAGGGGAAGTACCGATCTCTCTCTGGTGGGCAGCAATAGGACACAGGAAAATGCAGTGATGTTGTGTCAGGGGAAGTTCAGCCTGGGCATTAGGAAAAGGCTCTTCACTGAGAGGACAATCAGTCACTGGAACAGGCTACCTGTGGAAGTGGTCACAACACCAAGCCTGTCAGAGTTCAAGGAACATCCACATGATGCTCTTAGTCATATGATTTAATTTTAGGTAGTTCTGTGAGGGGCAGGAAGTGGGACTTATTGATACTTAGAGGTCACTTCCAACTTGATATATGCTTTGATTCTGTAAGAATATGTTTCTCTTCTCATAGTTTCATCAATCTCCATCATTATGTTGTTATAACTTTGCTTAGATACTAGTGGAAGTTTATATTTTCTAGAATATGTTGTAATGCAGAAATATGTGGGTCTTCGCAAGTCTGGCCATGCAGATGCTTTGGATGATATAAAAAAAGAATACAGCTCACGCCTAAACCAGATGGTTTTTCTCTCCATATTTCCTTTATAAGAGAGGATTTCAGAATAAATCAAACAAAGCTAGTTCATAGGTCAAGGAGCAGAAATAGGAATCTTTTCCTGCGGAATTGCTGGTCATAATCCAACCTCGCTCTGTGGTGTCTCTCTCTTTCATCACTCTGCAGTGAAAGTTAATGCATCTAATGGCCCTTTAGAGGCCTGAGGAAAATATGAATTTGAGGATTTCATCCCAGTTTCTTATGAACAACTATCTGGTTCAGAAAAAACGTGCCCTTGACTGGTATGAATTGGTGTCCTTTTTGGCCATCCTAGCCCACAGGATGAAGAATGAAGGTTAAATTGCAGAACAATTTAACCTTCTAGCTGTAAGATCAGACCTTTACATCAAATGGAGACAAATGGAGGATGCTGCTTAGCTCCTTTTTCTAGAGCTGTCAGTTTCTGTACATAATTTATATTATTTTAATTAGATAAGAGAATATCAAATTACACTTCTTAAAGTTTTAAAGAGATAATTTTGCCTATGTAATGGGTACTCTGTCAGTTAAACCACTTCATTTATGCATAGTTCTGTTTTGCATACGCAGCTTGGATATTTCTTCAGTGATGAAGGCCAGGGGGAAGGGAGGAAGGTCAGGCTGCCCAGCATTTGTGTAACACTCTGTTTTCTTTGATCCTGGAAGAAAGTCTGGGGTTTTCTGGTAGACCAGGGGCACATTTGTGTCAGAGCCCAAAGGATGCCTGAAAAGGAGCTATCCTGCTTGGGAATGCTTGTGAACTCATGGTTCCTCCATTCTGTTTAGGCCCAAAAAGAAGAAGAGAAGAAGAAAACTTGTTTTCAATTCATGACAAACTGTAGTTAACCAAGATAGTGGCTGAACACCAAAAATATGTCTCAGAAAGCATTTTTTTGTGAGTGGCACTACTTGTAGTTTCATTGGAGAGTAATGACTGATTTTTTTAAAAAATATTTTTTTTTTTGAGAAAGTAGCATCAGAACTGCTGTTTGCTTTTTCATAGTTCTGAAATCTTGTGCTGTTATCTTTGCCATAGTGGAGAAAGAGACAGAAACTTTTTGGAAGACACTCACCTCTCTGTCACAGGGTCATAAATTTCCAGCTTGAGGACATTACCTTGTCCTTTAGACAGGTCATCAGCTGGCTGATACTAGGAAGAGTAATTTCCCCATTGAGAACTGGCCCACACACTGCTCTGTGCATGTTGGGTTTGGGAGCAGAGCAGTACCTTGCATGGCCATATCAATGTATCTTCACCTAATCTGGGATTTCTTGCAGGGTCAAGCAGAAATGTGTCTGCCTTTTCTTCCTGGTCTTGTCTGTCATCTCTTTTTCCCAGTCTGTGAACAAACAGCGCTGCTGTTCTCCTGAGCACACATGTGCTTTTGGGGTGGTTGACCCAGCAGTGGTGTGGAAGGTGCGCTGCAACACGAGGGGGAAAACCATCCTTCCTTGGCGCCCGGCATCTGCAGGTTTTATAACCCTGCTGGCAGCCAGTGGCTCCTGCAGCCAGACTGAGAGCTGTCTGCCGCCCTCCTTGCCCCTCACTCCAGCCCCTGAGAAATGCTATAAATGGTAATCCATGTGCCTCTTTAACTAGATCAGGTTTCAGCACGGGGTCAGGACATGCTTCTTTCTTCCCAGCTCTGTGACTTGTGAGACACCCACAATATCCTTGCTGACTTCTGTTCCAGGATCAAGGTTGTGTTTTACCTTCATCTTTTTTAGTGCTTTAAAGCTACAAACCCAAAACTTGTATATGATCAGCTAGTTAGGAAATGAAGTGTGTGCTAAGAAGTGTTTCAGAATAGATGAAAGGGCAAACTGAAGAGGTGGCTGTGTATTTATGCTTAAAAAAACCCCAGACTTCTGTGGAAGGCTGGAACAGCTTGTGTGGTCTCTTTGTAGCTGATTCCCACAGTATTTGTAAGTGTGTGTGCTTTAAAATCAAACATAGCTTTTTTGATGTACAGTGGAAAAGCCAAAGTAACAGGCTTTCCTTAACACGTGCAATTAATTTGTCATGACACAGGAGACTCTTCAGGGTACCTTGAAGGAAGCTGGATGTTCAGGGTGCAGACTTTTTTCTTAAAGTTTTTGCCCATACAAACAAATCCACAAAATTACCTTTGTGCAGAGCAAAGGTCTGATAGCCCCTGAGAATCCCCTGCCATATTTAAGGCTGCAGTAATAATCTGTTTATCTGCTGAGGGCTCGTGGCTCAGGTGGCTCTGACACGATGTCCACCGTGAAGCTGTGTGGCAGCAGGAGCTGGCTCAGGCGGGCATGGAGCTGAATTTGAGAGCTTCCTTGCTGCCTGCTGCCCAGGTACAGCCTTCTAAAGAAGCCAGCTTGGCTCCTGCTGCATAGAAAATCCCACTAAAGAACTGACTGGGTTTCTTAAAGCATTCTTCATAGCAGTCCAGAGGTGCAGCTTTAACCAAACGCTGCCCATTGCTTTTGTTAGGTGATAGAAGCAAATGCTAGGGGAAATCAGTGGGTTGGGTAACATCTCTCTACTCTTATTCTGATGGGTCTACTTGAAAAACTTGGAGCTATTATAAATGTAGGGACTTCTACCTTTTGTGTCTCTGTTTGCTGTCAGTCAGCTTTGTAAGGTTTCTGTATGTTTCTTCTGAAACTCTTGCAAAGAAGAAGATGGAAAAAAATCTTTCTATATTTAAATTACAAGGAAGCCGCCCCTTTTAGAAAGAGTGTGTGATATCTTCCTGCCGTGCTGAGTACAGTTGTTAGGCTCTGTAAAAGCCGTGCTGAAATGTTAGTAACAGGTTAAGGGGAAGTGTGAAAAGGCTCTCTGGTGTCAAAAGTATTAGATCATGGTGGGAACAGAGAAAGTTGTTTCTGCTGCTCGTGTCGTGGTACATCAGAGCACATTGAGCAGTATCATCAAATGGTGCTGGATCACCACCTAAATGGAGACACACATCACATAGCTGATTTCCAGAAACTGATTAGCATTTCTCCCCTCTTTCCTTCCAAAAGGCTTGCTGAATTGCTGCCTAGCAATGCTTTTTAGTGCCTACCCAGCCATTCAGAGAGATATGCTAAAAGTTGTAATTGCTGTGTGTTTTTGTTGATATTTTCTTGCTCAAATTGAAAACAAGCAAGCCCATTTCTTTCATCATTCAGCAGCTAGGTTTTTGCAATTCAGGAGAAAATAGAATTCTTTGTATATTTACATAACTGTTTTTAAGTGCTGAAGTGTTTGAACTAATTCTTCTGCTCTTCAGTGTTATTGTTGCAGACTCATGTAAATGCTAAGCAGTCCTAAACATGTCATTTTTAGTATATTTTGGACTGGTTACCAAGGACTGGTATGAAATTACAGCTGAAAAGATTTTAATAAAAGGAAAAATGCTTCCCATACATTTTTTTCATTTGCATGTGCTTACAAAACTGCCCACAGTAGTTTCATGAAAATTTCATTCTTGAAGAGCTTTGAAAACTAAAAGTATTCTTATGGAGAGTGCATTTATTTAGAATATACCTTTTTTGGTATTCTATATAAGTGTTACAGGGAGTTTTAGTAGCTAAGTATGAAATAACAAGGCTAAAGGGGAAAAAGACCTTTTCCAGAAAAAGAAGTTTGATGGGCCTTGGGTGTTACAGTTTATTGGTTGAATGGTCCATCAGTGCTGTGTTAGTAGCTATGGTTTTTTTGTATCTTTTTTTTTTGGGCCTATAGCCACAAGTCCTTTGTCTGCTTTTCTGCTCAGTCTGTTGGAATATTCCTCTGCTAGACTTAAGTATGTTTAGGAAAAACTGACAGCAGACCAGTTTTCCTGGCTCCTCTAGTCCATTTAGAGACTTGTCAGTCAACATTCCTTCTCTGTTAGATCCTGCATCCTGCTAGGGAAGCTGCAAGGGAAAGAGCAAAGAAGCAATTTGCTAAAAGCGCTTCTGGTGGGGAGGGGAAAGAAAGCACATTCTTGTTGTTTGAAGTGTTTGGCTGGTTTATTTATCTGACAAGATTCCAGTGGGTGGAATATAACCCATCGTGTTGTAAGGCAGATTGGTAGAGTTGTGGCAGGTTCACTTTTCCCATTCCCAGTTCTGCTGCTCCTGGAGCACCTGTCCTCAAGGGCTGGGGTGTTAGTACTCTTAATATTAGTCATATTGCTATCCTTAGTATTTCCATTTCAAGATGGAAATTGCATGTTTTAAACTCACACAGAAAGCCTCCAGTACCCATAGGATTTAATATAATTTTATTATTTTCTGTGCAACAAATTAATCTGACCTGTTTTACCTTATTTACAGAAAGACGATTTGTTTAAAATTGTCTTTTGGTAAATAAGGATGAATATTTGAAAATTTTAGAAATCTGTAAGTTGAGTCCATGATGTCACCTTGGTGTCAGATGAGCATAGGAAGTAATTGTTGTCAGCAGCTAGGTCAAACTCCACAGTGAAAATGTGACACAGCTGGTGACATCTCTGACTTCTGTCCTGCCATTTCTGATCTTCCTTCCCACATACGCACTTGCTGCTCCAGTTGCTGCCATTGTGTGCAACAGCAAATCCATAGAAGTGTGGCTTAAAGAGCATTTGCATGCAAGGACCATTTATCACTTTTACCATTTGTAAAAGCAGGTGTTTTCAGAAAAGTTGTAGTGGCTAAAGCACTGTTGATTCCAAGAGCCTTCAGCTGTGCAGAACTCTGCCATCATCTCCTGAAGGAAAAGTCTCTTCACTGGTGGTGCTCACTCCTTCTTTCCTCTGTACAGTAATGCCTTGTACATGGACAGATCACACAGCAGGTGCTGTGGGCAGCTTTGTAAATGAAGAACTGTCTGGGGAAGCATTTTTCCTTTTGATTTGCAAATACCTTAGTAATGCCTAGCTGGCTGGTAGGACTTGTGAGAATAAGTCATGTGAATCCTACGTCTTCCACAGGGGTATCAGTTTGTGTAGTCGTCATTTTAAGTAGTCACCTTGAGATTTTATCTCTGCATAGATTAAGAGATTAAAATAATAAAGGTTAAATCAGTTGATTAAAAGTGCTATAAAAAGCTCTATAAATAAGTAAATTACTCAAATGAGTCAAAAAATTAATCAGAAAACAAAATACGCCCGACAAATGTGCTGCTGTTCAACTGGGTATACTGAAGACTATTGGTTATTTTTCAAAATCAGTGAATTTATTCTCCTGAGACTTAGAAAATTAATAACTATATCTATTTTAATTAAGTTTTAGAAGTTGATTCAGTACATAAATCAGAGGAGTTGGTGCTTTTTTTTTCCCCCCTTGCCATCAACTCACGTTATACTCTTGTACTTTATACATTTAAAGAATGCACTATTGACAATAATCTTCCAGTAAAGGGATGATGTGATACTTCTTTAATGTTCTTAAAATACCTTGATAAGGTAAGAACTGCATGAAAGAAAACCACCAACCCAAACTTTTCCTAATGCTGTGATATGTACCTGAAATTATGAAATGGTTCATAACACTGAAATATTTATGTAGACACCCCACTTTGCCTGAGTCCTTCACTTAATCTTCTACTAAAACACATTGGGAAAGTAGATTTTTTTTTTGTTAAGCCAGCAGGTAAGCAAGTCTAGAACAAACAAGCCTATTTTAAACAATAAAATTCATTCCCAATTTACATAAATATTATTGTAATAATTAAACATTATTCTAATAGTTCAGTGGTTTGCTAACAGAAAGAGTATGGCCACTGCTTTGAGAAAATTTAACTCCTTCGTATGTTGAAATATTTGGGACTGAAACTACTGACTGAAAATCACGAGGGCATTAGAGAAGAAAGCTCCTGTATCATTGCAATGTCTGTTGGAATGATAAGGCTCAACATTGTTGCTGTAGTCACATAGAGAGACATCTCCTGCTAGCATGGTATAACAGAGAGATACTAATGGAAAATGGCTTGTTTCACTTGCCAAGAAGAGCAAGGGAACTGGTTAGGCAAACTGATTTCGTAATTGTGTTGCTGTAATTGCAAATTTAAAGACAGATTGGAGCCTTGCATGGCTGAGCATGGCCTTGGAGAAAGAGCAAACAGTTGTACCTTTATCCTTTGACTTTTATCCCATAAAATCAGCTTGTGAGTGCTTAAGGAAAAATGAATCCAACCCCTCTGATTATTAGGAGTCTTTGTAAACCCTGCTGTTTGCACTGCTCTCAGCTGACATAATGGCAGTCCAGGGCTGGGGGTAAGGAAGGTACAAAGATTGGACCAACAATCAAGAGATGAACATAAAGACATACTGCCATTAGTCTGCCCCATTTCCATCTTCAGCCAGATCTGATCACAGCCTTCAGACCCTCAAGTCACAGTTTCCTCCTGGACAGGGGAGGGTGGGGTAGACAGCAGGTTATAACTAAAGAAGTTTAATTTGCTGCATGTTCTCTTACTTAGCATAACGTTTTATCCAAGTATATCATAAATGTACTGCAGTTATGTAGATCTGAAAGGTATGGAACAGGAAGACTGTTGCAGTTCTGATCAGCAGAGTTAAGGAATGATTCTTGTTTTAGCTCTTCTGGCTTCTGTGTATGGTTCTTGAGGATCAGATGTTAAATCCATTTCTTACACTTCTGTAAAACTAATGGACAAGCCAAGGTTGCAGTATCTTTCCTTTGCTCCAGCACATGCATATAGGTGTGCAGTCATACTCACAAAACACATGGTATAGGAGATCCAAGCAGCAGAACAAGGCTGCTCAATTACCAGGCATTCACCTTTTCTGAAATCAGTACTGCATTATACACACACTTTATACTAAAAGTGTATGAGAGAAGCATCTATGAAAATCTGCATTAATACAGATTTTGTTCCCTTACAGCTCATAACTGAACAGCTTCGGTTTTTTGTAGTTCAGTGAAGCTCATGTTTTTTATTTGTTCTTTTTCTCATTTGTTTAGCATGTGATTTTGCCCAGTATTTTCTTGATGTTAAAACATCTGATAAAGAGGTTCTGGACCTTGCTCAGTCTTTACTGTTTTCTTTTGAAAAAGAAGCTGCAATGGACAAAGGGGTCAAAGGTGACTCTGTGTGCTCTGTTTTTTATAAGTAGGAATGGCTAACATGGTCTTAATCTCTCTCTCAGTATGTCTATTGCCTCTCAAAATGTGAGCCTAATAAAATATTTATAAAGCCTCTGATGGAATGAGCCATGTAAGTGCAAGATAATTCTATTAATTAGGGATCTCTCAATCTCACAAACACTAAATTGGGAGGGGGGATTATCTGAATACAAAGTGCACAGTTTGAGCCTTTTAATTTTTTGACAAATAAAACAATCTTTGATATTGAAAGGGACTGCAGAGAATTGAACTATCTATACTCATATCCAGATAAACAAAAATCACACTCCCAAAAGACAGAAAATAGCTCAATACTCCCCTCTATCCTCATGAAAAAGACCATTTGTTTTGAATATTGATTGCGGATGAGTGCGGATTGTATATACTGAGTATGGCTGCTTGTGGGTAGGGCAAGGTGTGTATAATCACAGTTGACTGTAAAACAAAAAAAAAAAAGATATAGATCACCTATTTCAGATTCTGTCGTTTTCTTTGTTTAAAGTGTATTTCTGGGTGGCGTTGTCCTGTATTTCTGTACATGAGCTCTCTGCAGCCAGTGGAGGGCATGCCAGGGAGAGGGAGAGTTCTGGGTGGATGGGGATCTGAAGCAGAGGCCTTTGCATAGGAGGGGGAGACAGGTTCATGACTGAGCTCACTCACAGAGCTTGCTCAGGGTTTAGAGTAATAAAGGCTCTATCAATGTGTTAAAGCAAATGACTCTTGCTGGTCTGGAAGTCTTGTGGTGCTGAGTGAGCTCTCAAGTGTAGGTCTAGTAGCAGTGTACCTGTGCACTGAGTGACCCACAGAGACCCACCTTGTCTCCCCTTGGTTGTGCTCTGTCAAGGGTGTCTGACCAGGGATCCTATTTACATTCTTAAGAGAGGTGTTTAGTTTTCATTTGGGAGCTGAAGGCCCTTTGCCCCACATGCAGGAGCACAGTAATTCTGCTCTTGAGTTGTTTTGAGTTGAAAGGCATGAAACCTCTTTTAGTTCTCTCTGCCCTTTCTCTTTCCAGGCCCCATTCTTCCCTACATCCCTCTTAGCCCCACTTCAGCACAATAGTGCATTTCCTTTACACATGATTGCAGGCATGTCTAGGTGACCGTTTAGATGGACAAAAAATAGTCTGAATTGCCTGGCAGAATCTACCAAAGCACCTGGCCACCAATTCCCATCTCAAAGGTCAGAGTGAGATACACACCAGAGCTAGAAAAGTCCTGTAGGCATGGAGAAGTGGGTTGGCTCCTTCATCAGTCATTATCGATCAGGTTAGCTCCAAAGGAATTGTGGTTCCTGCATTTATAGTTTTGAGCATACTTACTTTGTATATAAATTTTGATAGCTTTTTGCTTTTTGTTATTAAATTCATAGCTTTTATAATCATATAAAAATTTTAATTTCCATTGTTGGAAAAATGTTGGAAAATGGAAAAAAAGCATTGTTTCAAGCATGTGACCATGCTTGAAAACCTGCATGGTCACAGCTGAAAATAGCAAGCAGGTCATGTGAACCTCAGAGCTGTACACAGGCATTTCAAATGCCACCACCTGTATGCAAATCCGTGTCATGTTGAATATCTGGCTCATCATTCAGAAAAGATGGATTTGACACTGGGTTTTATATACTTTGAAATTCTGGACCTGCTGGAAAGTTTTGAGAGCACACAGATGAACCTGTTGTTTAAACTTGGCTGAAGTCTCAGGATTACCTCAAGAGTAAATATGTACAATATCAGAACACTAAAAATCTGTTTTTTCCTTTTGCACCTTTCTTTGTACCCATTGTGGGTTTTTGAGAATAATGAGGAATATTAATAACAAAATATTTCCCTGGATTGAAATAATTGACAGTACAGTTATTTTTTTAAAAGGAGGGTCTTGTGAGGCAGGAGGAGTATTTATGTTGTGAACTTAACTGTGTCATCCTCTTACATTGAGGATACAGCTCCACCTTTGGGAGAAGTTTCGCGATGCGTTTAGTCCAAAGCTGCTGCTGAGAGCAGTGTTCTGGTATCTTCCCAGCCCTACCTTTTGCTTGCTGCCCGTTTCTCTGAGTCAAGTCTAATGTTTGTGTGGTCACATAAGGGATCTCCCCGTGAGCAATGACTGAAAGTCAGCCTTTGGGAGGTTAAATCACAGTCAGAACAGCAAGTGTGATCCGAGGCACTGAAAGTGCTGGAAGTACATGTTTGGGCAAAGAAGCTCTCAGAGACAACCTGCCATTAGACTGAGCATTACCAACAAAATTGTATCCTAAGTCTTAGGTCAGCATCGGTCTAGTATTGGTATGAAAAAACGATGTGGTGTAACATGTGCCCATTCCCATAGCTCCTGAAGGGCCTGTGTCACAAGAGAACACAAAATGGACACGTGCACACTCTCAGCGTGGTGCAAAACGCAAAGAAGGAAGCTTTATTTTCTGACACTGATTTTTATAGATTCTTTGAAACAACTGTGGATTGGGTAGTAAGATCTCTTCCTCTCCAATTCCACTGGTCAAATCATAAGTCCATCAAACTCTCTTCTATCAAGAAAGGAATGCAAAACAAGAAAAATGGTTATAGAAACATTGCTTTTTGTTCATGGGAAACTGACTCCAAGAATGAAGACAACCAGAAGGCTAAATCCAAGGCGACAGGCCTCCCCTAGAGTGGCTCACACTGCCTCTGTCTCCCCTTCTAGTGCTAAGGTTCAAGGACCTGTCCTGCCTGCCATCCTGGAGGGTCTGTGCAGCTCAGATTGTTGGTGTAGAATAAGGCTAATTCACCATGCAGGCAGGCATGTGTCCTCTTGTGCTGTGCAGGGGAGCAGGCAGGAGAAGACAGAGGGAGGCAGGAGCCTTCCAGCGCTGGCAGCCCCCAGTGCTTGTGGAACAGCAGCCGAGCTTTCTGTCCTGCAGGAGAGCAGCTACCTCCTGGACTCACTTTCCCCAACTGGTGGACCAGAATGTTTGCCAAGTGTGCAGCCTTGCCACATGGTGTGTAGGAAGGGGTTAAATTCAGAGCAAAGAAAAGGCTACCTACATCTCTGTGTTTTCTTTTCCTGTGCACTGAAAAGCTCCCTGTGTTGCCAGTGTTTTGTGTTGCTAAAGTAAAATTCCCAGACTCGTTGATTAGTGAAGCTAGACAGTAGACAGGGTCCAAGTGGCTAACCATGTGAGAAATGCAGTGACTGTAGGCTACTGTTAATTAACCTAGAATCTAGCAACATGGCATAATGTCTGTGTGATAAGTTATATTATCTTCAGCAGTTCAATTAAATCAAGGAGTGAGACACAGAGCAGACGTAACTCGGCAAAACAAACAGACAACTTGAGTCAGCCTTCATAATTTGCTGCGACATCACGTAAATAAATGCAATAACTTGTTTAGCATAGTTAAGCAGTTTGCTGCTCAAAAACTTATTTGCATGACATCTCATTTTGAATAGGTTAAGTTGTGGCAAATTAGGTCTCTGCCTTCAGTCTGATGTATTCCACAGAAAAGAGGAAAAAAACCCTCCACCAGAGATGTCATTTGTAAATTGAAATTCAACATTTGTTTTCTATAGCAGCAAATTGGAACATATGGATTTCGTGTTTAAATTATTCACTTTCCATACCATTGCTGTCACGTTAGCATTTCTTGATGTGTGTGAGGTAATATTAAGCCTCTGTAATTTTTCCTAATTTTGACTGATATTCTTGCATTGCTTACTAGACTGTTCTGTCTAAGATACCCAAGCATACAAATGGGTTGCAGACTTCTCTATTTACAGGAGATAAGGCCATTGTCCTTGCCATATTTCAGTGTGGATAATTGGTTTCAGTCTCCAAACTCATATTGAATCTTGGGTTGCAGGAAGTGGTTTTCACCCACTTTGGTGTTGCTGAGATGACTGAGAGTACTCAATTGTGCTTTTGTATCCTTCTAAATAATAAGATCTTTATTATGTATGCCTATTTAACTCATAGGAGCCTGAATTCATATGTGGAATGAAGCTTATATTTTTGTGCCCACTGCAGAGTTTTTATTGTATATCAAGACTTTTTGATCACTGATTGGAGGGGAGTAACAATTTCCAGTGGTGGCTGTATTTTGAAACATTGGGACCAAAAATTGCCATGTATCAGCTGTTGTGTGTAACTCTCCATGTGATCGTTGTCCTCTCTCCAGGCAACTACAGAGCAGTAAACCACAGAATAGGCACACAGACAGCTGCAGTGAAAGCTGATGGACTTGGGTCCTAGTGTACCTGCATCCTCTGCCTCTGTGTCCACACAAATTTATCAGGATGATCTGTTCTTTTTGTAATTAGAGTGTTTAAGCCAGAGGTGGTCATGAGCAGTAGAGGTTCCCATCTTCTCTGGAATCCAGCCCAAATGTCAGCAGTCCTCAGAAAAGGGCTTTGTGGGTACAGTTTACTCTTCTTGGACATAGTAAGATGGAGAGCAAACTCTTTTGCTGTTGTCTCTATTCCCTTACACCGGACTGGTAATTGAACAGCTACAAAGAAGAAGAGATTCCTTCCAAGATCAAATATAAATTACTCTGAGACTCAGACTCTCCCTTTAGATCATCAGCTGGTGATCCTACAGTGATATGCTCACATGCATCAAGTGTTTTTGTGATTTCTGTTCCATTCAGGCTAAGGGAATATTAGATTTGGGGTGTTATAAATGATTAGATGGAAAATTTTCTGAATTTTTTCAATTATAGAAATTATCATGTTTCGCTAATAGTCTTCTGAAAAGCAAGTGATACTGAAAGCAATCTGGTAAATAACTGCTTCATTCAGTTCATTGGCTTTGTTCATTTCTGCTTCAGATTTTTTTCATACAAATACTCTCCACTTGCTGAAAACATGATTGCTTGCAAGCATGGTGCTGCTAGGTGGCCCTTCATTAGTAGCTTTGAAGATACACCAAGATGTATCATTACCAGATCTGGTTCATTGTCACTTTTTTCTAAACCATCTACTAATGAGGTGGATTTTTTTCCCCTTGTTTACCAGAAGCACAATTTCGGACAAGACTCACATGCCTTGCTTCTGTCAAAATGCTGCCAATAATTTCGGTTGAAGAGGATAGAGGCATGCATGGAAAATGCTTCACAACAAAGCTGATGGATGCATCTGGCATAAGCTTTGTTTTGTACTTCTGTTCTTGGATCGAGAACTGAGAATATCTCTTCAATTTCCTGTTCAATGAATATAGTAGATGTAATATTCTTCTCAGGGAGGCTTTTTGTTACGAGAATGTGAATGACATTGGGGCTTTTTGCTCCTGGTTCAATGTTTAAGTTGTCAATAAATAAAAATCACAGTAGGCATTTGGAACATCTTCTTATGTAACTGAGGGAAGGAATTGCATCTGCCTTCATGCTTTGGTTTGTGCTGTATCTTCTCTTTGTTTTCCACAAAAGTAGCCTTGCCCTCTGTAATGTGAAAAACTGGAGGAGAACTTGAATTTAGAATTGTTTAGAAAGTCAGAAAGCTGTGACAAATATGTCCCAGACAGAACTGTGTGTGACATTGCAAGAAGTGTCCTCTCAGAACCAGCTTTTCTCTCATCCCATAAACTACTCAAATCCACTCCACAGAGGCAGAACCCACTGGTATTCTGACTTTTTTTTTATGTTTTCTATCAGGTTTTTTAGTCTGTAATGGAACTAATAGAATTGCCTGTCTTGCCCAGTGAGTTTCTAAACAAGTTTTAGTTAGATAGTTACATTTAAGAAGTCAGGATTTCAATAATCCTTCTGTATTTAAGTGCGTTCTGATAGTGTACCTCTCAGGTGAGTCCCAATGCAGTGAAATAACTTGCTGGAGGGTTACAGAACAAATTGTTAAAACCAAGTCATTGAGGTCACCCCTGCTTTGGCACAGGCAAGTAGGAGATTTTTCTTCCATAGGAAAGTGCAAGTGTAATATATGTTGAAACTTTAGGAAAAAAATACTGCTTTTCTGTGGTGTTTTACTAAGTAGAAATTACCCTTATGTGGTGCTAAACTGAAAATTAAATGTATGGATAAGGGTGTGTCTTGCTTTTTATCTGTTAGCCTGTAACTGTAAAAATTGTTCTCATTCAGGTGTAGTGTCTGTTTCTCAATGGTGAGATTTTATTATAAGCTTTAGTAGAACATGTCACCTTTAGTAGAAAATATCTTGTGTAACTGGCAAGCAGCAACACTGTGGAAAATAAATATTGTGTAGCTCTTATTTAGGGCTTTTGATTAGTGGATTGAAATTCATTTCCCTTTCCACAAGGAGGGAAACAGTTACTAAAAACTGTTTCACATACAGAATTGCATAGCTTTCAGTGAATTCTTCCTTATGTTATTACTGTGGGTTTTTAGTTTGGGGTTTTTTTCCTTTCTGAGAGATCCGTGACCTAAGTCCTATCAGTACAGTAGGTGTTCAGTATGGTGCAATTTGTTCACCAGCTCATGTGCCTCTCTGGCCTTCTGGAAATAGTGTATTTGATATTAGCAGAGCTTACATGTGGTATTGTAGAGGGGTTTGAAGCAACTTCTGTTTCCCCTGCAGATCAAAGGGGCCTGCGGAAGGAGCAGTATTCACTGAGAGGTTTGGTGTCAGGCAGTCACTTCTCTGGAGGTTTAAGTGAAGCATTCAAGAAAGCATCCTTTTCCCTTTTACTTGGAAGATTCATAACCCAAACTTCTGGCTCTGTTCCTGGGATTTTTTTTTTGATTTTTTTTTTTTACATTAAACCTTAAAATATGGCTTCTTACATGTATTTACTTGGATCCTTGCCTTTAATCTGTGTACCAATCATTTGACTCCTCCAGCAATTAGACAATCAGCCGGCAAAGAGATGTAGCTCTGAAACGCAGCCTCAGTGAAGCTCTCACTGAGTGGTGGTGGGAGCTGTACCCACGTTGGTAGAGCAGAGGTAGAAGCCTGCTTTGCACAATGCCTGTCTGCTTTTTCAAATTCTGCTATTGTTTTAAAAATCCGTGCCCTGCATGTCAGTCATCTCTTGTTAAAACAAGGCCTCTGACCAAGAGCATTCATTGAGTAAGAATTATTTAATGTAGTGTGATCCAAAAGCTCACAGACTGGGAACTCCTGAAAACCTGTCATGGGAGGAATTTTTTTTTTCCCTTCATTTGTCATGAAGTTAATATATGCAGCTACTCAGGCATCAAGGGGATGAAGGGAGAAAAAATAGGTTGTGAACATTATAGTTCATCCGGATACTTAGAAATGAGCAGTCACGTTTTACCAAATTATGCAACTGATTTAAAAGTAATGATATATTTTTAAAACTATGCCCCTGAGATTTGTGCCTCCCGGATAAAACAGTCATATCATTTTCATCTTTTTCTCAGCAATTCCAAGAATTATAAAACCACTACTTAAAAAACCCCAACAATTCCTAAATACTCTATTTTCTTCTTTTTTTATGGAGTTTTCACTGAAACATCTACCATCATCAGAACTGGAGAATTTAGTAGCAATATTACTGATGCAAATTGAATTCCTTCTTTCCTGTGCTGTCCCTCTGCTCCTGCTAAAATGTTGGAATACTTCAGCAATGTAGACAGTGAGGGATGACAGTGTGAACAATAGTATTAGGTAAGTTTACTAACTGCCTCAAAAATCAGGACTTCTGGTTGTTCAGTAAAAAGGCAGAAATTAATGTGATAGTCAGAAAAAATCCATTGCCCGTGCAAATTTCATAACAAAACCAGATTTTATTTTTTTTTCCCCCTCTCAAAATCCTGCCACCCTCTTCAGGAGAGGTAGGGTTCCACTCTGAAATGTCTGCAGGCCTTCTGTGCATGGGAAAACATTTTCAGTTAAGAAATAACCCTCTACTTTTCATGATCCTGAAGCTGATCAGCCTAGTTGCTCATGATGATATGAGCAACAGAAACCAAAGCTCCTAGAAAGGATCAGTATAGCGAGCATGCTTCTCCCTGGCATTTTCTGACTCTGTCACGTTTGCCTCATTGGCCAGTAGCAAAGATTGAAATCTTGATTATTGGAAGGTACTGTGCTGGCGTGTCCCAAGAGTGGGGCAGAAGCACACATCAGAGACATTGAACCTAAGACTAAAATTTCCCTTAATTGGAGATCAGGCAATTGATTTCAGAAATGAGAGTTGATTTCCAAGTAGGATCCGTTATGATTTGCAGGTGGTAGAGGTGGTGCTGTGAAGGAAATAGTTTGGGGAGCTCTGGTATTTCAGCTACAGCTTGCCTCTAACTAATGCAGTTATGTCAGAAAACTGTGTAAGTGTTAATAAGAATGAAGTAGGATTTTCTGCATTCACTGTGCAATTTAAAATCTTTTGAATTACGTGCTGTTCCTGGTTTCCAGACTTTGCAATAATGTGATGTAGAAAGGAATATGTCAGCCTTTGTGTATGTTATTTACCACGTTGCTTTGCCTTCCCTTTCCAGCACTTACAGAACCCAGCAAACTTCCATAATGCAGCAACAGAGCTCCTGGACTGGTGTGGAGACCCCAGAGCCTTCCAGAGACCATTTGAGCAGAGCCTGATGGGTTGTTTGACGGTATGTCCATCCTCCTGTGACACTGACTCCTGTTTGGTTTTGTGCTGTGCTCACTCTCTTGTGTCCAAGGGAACTCGATTTTCAGAATCTGTGTTTTCAGGGATTTTTTGTCATTTTTACCTTAAATACATGAAGCCATATCCTAAGATCTGTTTATCTGACTCCATTGCTTAACAGGAAGCAAAATGCGATAACAAGAAGTTAGAGCATAACAGGGCTAAACATTTTTAGTTAGATTACTTACAAATGCCCAGGCTAGGTTATTTGTTATGCACATGCAGTATTATTTCATGGTTTGAAATTGCAAAGCAAGCTGTGTTCTTACAGGGTAATGAACTTTCCAGGCATTTGTTTTCCTTTGGCATTTTTGGTAGGGCTGAAGGACTACTTGCATTTTATTCTAAGTATGCTGTGCTTTCAGCTAAACAGTGTTTCTCACATACCTGTTCATCTGACTTTCTTACATATATTGACTGCAGGTCTAATCCTGACATACTAATTCCACCAGCTCCATTGATTTCAGTGTTTTTCTTTCCATTCACTTTCTATTAAGACCACCGTAGTTCCTAAAGCAACTTCATTATAATGCATTCAAACATGTATTTGTGTGGTTTTTGTTTTAAAAATTTTATTTCCCACACGCCCAGCAGCAGCAGTCCAGAATTGTTATGTGGAGTCAGAACTTTAGATGAATTAAATTGTCACTGAGCAGAAGGGTTTAAAAGCCTCACTGCAATTTGCCAAGCAAGTTGATGTAAATAAATAGTCACGAAAGAAACAGAAATTCTGAAATTATTAATGAAGAGACTGTCATTATATTTGTTGCGGGGTAGAAGTATGTGGATTATTTTCGTGCACTGTGTAGCTGGTATGTATAAAACAGACATTAAGACTGAGACTTAGTTGCCAGAAATCCAAATGTTAAGGAATGGCTCCATCTTAGTGTGCTCCAGTGTATAGCATCCCTCAGATTTGGATGTCAAAAAGTTAGAGTGAATCCAATGATGATAGGATGCACACACCATTCTTCCAATCAGAGAAAAAATAAAATAAAGCAAGTTAAAAACAAAATAAAGCAAGTTAAAGTCCAGAGATAGAATATTTAATAATCCTGTTTGAAGTAGAAGTTATCTGTAACATCAGTTATGAGAAAATGTACATAATGTCTACTGTGACCATAACTGTATTTTATTTATACTTTTAAAAAACTTTCCTAGCATTTGGGAAAGGAGACATTCACTTCAAGTATAATTGGGCAATCTGTGCACAGTATTTCTCTGCAGCCCCTGCTAGAACACTGTCAGTCTGACCTGTGACTTCCTTGCTGTTTAAGTCTTTTCTTTCTACATGAGCACATCTTCAGCCCTGCCCCAGTGGAGGGTCAAAATAAGGTCTGACTGCCAGTGATTCATTATCTTTACAGAGTGTACAGAAAGTGGGCAGGAAATGCTCCATGAAAACTAGTGAGGTAAAACACAGTAGGTGGTTTTCAGTGTATTGAAATGAAAATACTGTTTTTCTTCTGACAAGAAAGAAAGAAAAAAGAATCTTAGTGTTAATATTTGAGCCACTTGTATTGCTTTGCTTTAAACTTCTCCCTGGGATCTGAACAGGGTGACATGTCCCCCTTTCCCAAGCTTGTTGTGTGAGAGAACTGTCTGCAGTGTGGGACTGACTGGCAGCAGCATCTTTATCACATGTTGTAATCTCATTATATTCCTGACAAGGAAATAGCACAGGAACTTAACCAGGTGGCTTGTTCTGTGTTTGATAAATACACAGGATTTGCAGAATGCATATACACTGCAATGGTTATGTTTCTTGTTCTTAATTTTAAAATCCCTCTAAGAAAGATATTCTTTAATTTCTCCCTGTGTACATCCCTCTTCCTCTTCCTGCTTCCCATTAAACAGACTTAACTGCATGGTTGTATCCCAAGAGGTTTGTACTTCCTGTATCTTCTTAATACATTAGCAGTACAGTCGGCAAGGTCTCTTTTTTTTAAATTTTTTTTTCCCCTTCTAGATGTTCTTTCTTTCTGAGCTTGCTCATACATAATTTCTTTCAAATTAATATTTCCTGATTCATAATTTAGCAAAGGTGGATTTTGAGGCTTGTGGTTCACTTACAGGAAAAGGGGTTTATCTTATTTACTTTCATTTAACAAACATGATGGAACTTCAGGCTGTTTTCAGAGAAATTATTCATAAAGTTGCATGTAAGTGAAATACCAGAATACCATAAGTAAATTTAACATCAGTTTGCTTAGCTGCATGTTCTGTACTATCAGGAGCCTATTTTTCCTAATGCTGACAAGGTTTACCAGTGCCCTTCTTGGTAAGGATTATGCTAAAAGAAAAATGAAAAACCACTGAAACAGGATTATTGTTTTATTTTGCCAGCCTTTAAAATGACCTTCAAAATCAAATTTCCTTAAAACTCCCATATTTTTGGATATACTTTTTAAAGCAAGTAATCTCTACCATCATTACAACATTGGAACTATGTGGATCTTTGAGGCATTTAATTTGGAAATTCTACAAATACTAAAAATGCTTGCTCATAAAGCTTCCCCTCTGTAGTGTTGAGAATGTTTTTTTTTATTTTTATGACATTTGTTCTGTTAACTCTCTGACCAGGGAAAAAATGGTATGCTAAACTGTTCTGGAACCATCAAGGGATATGAAATGCTCATGTCCTACAAGTGGATAACACAATATATACTAATTCAAATTGAAACATATTAGGATGTCATAAATGCAAAGGGCAGGCTCTCTCAGGAATGTGTAAACCATTCATTCACACTCTGCAAATTTGAAATGCATCAAATGTAATAACTGAGCATCAAAACAGAGCTGTTGTGTTATGAACAGACAATTTAATAGATTATCACATGTAGGCATAACACAGGTACAATAGGTATAACAGATTCTTTGCATCGTTTAAGTCTTATATGTGGTCTTTTACAAAAATTAACCAATTAGATTTAATCCTATTAATAAAGGAAAAATATGCTCACAGTCTTGAAATCAGGCTTTAATTTAAGAAGTGGTTCTTAGAAGCAGTTCTGTTTACCTGACACACCATCTTTGTGTTGGGACTGTCAGTAATGTCGGGTTCACTTTATAACCACCTGCATGGTTTTATTCCTGCTGCCTCTCTTAGAATAGATGCAGAAGGATGATCTTAGAAATATTCTGCCTGGGCATTAGCAGAAGAGCTTCCAGCTTCATTTATGGAATTGCTGCTTTTGATAATAATATATAGAATATATATATAGAGTAATACATTGAATAGGCTGTTCTAGAGGGTTTTCGTAAATTGTAATAGCAGCACTTAGAGAAATCTTGGTGGCTTGAAAATTTCATGAGTTCACTAGACAGCAAGTGTTGAACTACAACATGTGTAACATGTGTCCAGCATATTTGTATTTCCTTGGTGGTTTTTTTTTAATAATCTGTGCTCAATATACATACTATTTGCAGCAGATAATTTTTCTATATTAGCAGTACTTTATAATCCTGGAGTTTCATTTGCTACTGTGGGCTCCACTGTATGCAATGTAATAGGAATGATTTTCTTATCTCAAGAAGAAACTCAGGATTCGATACAACAGCTAAATTTTGCCAGAGAGATACCTAATAAGGTATGTAAACTTCATTTCAGTAGTTAAATACTTCTCATTTGTTAAGTAGGATCATTTAAATGATTACTCATTTAGAGGTGAAATAATTTCTTTTTGTGATAAAGAAATTAGGCTAATGCTGTCCAGGCCTATGAATAAAACTCTGGGGTATTTCTGTGCAGTGCAAACAGTTGAAGAGAAAGGTATACTTAGGTAAACCAATGGCTTGTGCTATAAATAGAAAATATTTTTTTATTAACTGAGCCCCAAAAGCTGTGCCTCTTCTGGCCAAAATGCAGTGCATGTGCATTGTCATTATGTTCAAACAGTTCTGACAGAAACTAATTCTAGAGCTTAATTTCTCATGCTTACCCATTACAGAAAATCACCAAAGTGAGTGGGTAATAAAAATTTATAAAGAATAATCATTTCAAGAGATAAATAATAAGGCAGGGATAAAGGGGTGAGCTTTGAATCTGTTTTGTTTCTTGTAATCTACAGGCTGTGGAAAGCTGTTAAACAGCTTTTATGAAACTCATGCAAACAAATTATGGTCTTTCTCAGAGACAATAAAATCTCTTCTAACTTGCCAAGAAAAGCTAGGTGTTATTTTTCAACAGTAGTTATTTTGAAATCAAATAGACAGTCTGCAGGCCAGAAACTGAATTATAATTGAAATCATTGATTCTATAAATTATTGAAATGGCAATGAATATGGTGTTCTTTTGCATGTAGTACTATTTCTTCCATAGTGTTATGGGGTGCTGATGAAAACAGCCTCCACTTTCCACAAACCAGACACAGATGTATTTTTACTAGGATTGAAAAAATTTCTTTCTCTAGCACTAGATTATATTATGGCAGGGCTGATAGTCTTGATAACTTTAAGAATATAAATCTCAAAAAATGTACTGGAAATTGTATTACCTTACAGTCTCCTGAAAGAAACAGCTTCAGTTACTACACAGCAGTTAAAAAAATAACCCTAGTTTGGCCAAATCAGATACCAGTCCAAGCAAAGAAATCAAAGTACTTGAATCACTCCCAGGCTAACTTTTCTCCTAACCATTTCCCAATCCATGTGGATGCTAAAAGTCATGTTTAACAGAAATGTTTAGCAAAAAGTTACACAGTAATTAAATTATATCTCTGTGTATGGGAAACAAAAGCAAAATATTGTTCAAAAGCTTTTCAGGAAAGAATGCTTCAAAGTAGCCTGCAATCCAAATTACTTTCAGTCAGCATTTGGCCCAGGTTGTTTCGTTTATTTCTGCCTCTTCTCAGGTCCAGTGTAGTCTCATCCCATTGGTCTGCTCTTGCCAAGCAGTTTAACATGTAAATGATCTTATTGAAGGCTTTGGATAACGTTTGTGTTGGTGCTGCAGCAAAAATGGAAATGAGTACACAGCTGAGAGCAAAACAGACAGATTTACAGACTTGTCTTCAGCAGAGGACCATAAAGGCACTGCCTCGTTCTCTTGCTGTGCTTCAGCTTTACAAGGCACCGAGTTTATCATTCTTTAGGGCACTTCAGTGTGTCCAATAAAGAAATAAAAGGGTGAGAGAAGCAAAGCTGTGTGCAGTTACTCTGTAGCTGTACCTAGGGGCTTCGCCTAAGAAATTAAAATCCAGCTTTAGAATGGTTTTGGACAGTAGGAGGAGTTTAGGTAAGTGGGGTGTGCTTACCTAAGCTGACTCCTGGTCCAAGCACTGAATGTAAGAGAGCTTCTCTAGTGAAAGCTGTCATCTCTAACCACTGTGGTTGAGATCTGGGTCTCAAAGACTTTCAAAGACTTCCTATCCCAGATTGTCCACAAAATACAGTCCTGAAATAGTCACTGAAATAATAATTAAAATAATTAAAAATGCCTTCTCCCCAAATCTTAGTGTTCTAAATTTTCCTCTCCAAATATTGGGTCTGCCTCAGTCATCAGATGTGGGAAACAGGTTTACCTGTTTTTGTGAAAGAAATATTTCTTTTTAAATTAAAATAAGCAAACAAAACACAAAGCTGTAGTCCTAGCTGTACTTCATCTAAAGGTTATAGATTTCATTTAAATCTTTTGTGCTGCTTGTAGTTCTTACTACATCTCTGTACTGCTGATGAGAGTTGCTGAAATAACAAGCATCAATGATAAACTGATGGAAGTATCTGCTATAAGATCATCTTTTAATGATACCGATACAGTAGTGCAGTAATCTTTTGAATTGTGTTTCTCTTCAGAAAATCCTGGAATTGAGACTGTTGAGATTATTTTAGATCATTTTAAGGAGAAAAAAACCTTAACTGCTCTCAGTTTCATAATACATGAATCTATTTTAGCTTGTCTGATATGTTATGAACAACATAATTGGTTCAAAAAAGTTACATGTTAAAAAAAAAACCCACAAGAATGACATGTCTGAATTATGGGAGGTTTCCATAACGGGATGTCAGACTACAAATGCAGCTGCTGCTGCATTGACTTCATGCTTGCTTGGATTCATTCTGACTAACGTAAAAAAGTATGTAATCAAACATCAACCTGTGACATTCCAAAAATCAGATTTCTAATCACATTAGAGTTTGAATGTGATTAATTAGATGGAAGACTTGGTTCAGCCTATCTATACCCAGAAAATGGGAGGTTGCAGCTGCCAGCGAGAGCCCTAGAAATGTTACTTTTACTCTCCACATCCAAGCTTGCAGAGCACAAAGTTCCTGTGGAAGAAATTCTGCTCCCATCATCCTCTCTCTCTCCACGCATCTGTTAAACACACAGCTTTGTGTTTGCAGAGCAGCACAGCACTCCAGGGCTGTGTACGTGCTGTACTGCCAGGGTACAGCCAGCAGGCACAGAACACTCTGCTTCAGAGCAGCTCAGACTGCTACCAAATAACTCCGTTTTACTGCATGTCCTTTCGCTTCATGGACTCCTAAAGCCCTTTTTACCTAAACTTTGTTAGACTAGTGATGGATCTTTATTTCAAAATTAAGGTCAATGGAACAGATCATTGCAGAAATGATAATGCTATTTAAAACTCTTTGAGATGTGTTGCTCTCCAAAGTAAAGTGCTTTCAGCATTCCCTTGTCACTTTCTTCATTTGGGCAGTGTATGTTTCATCCAAAGCACTGTTCAAAGTGTGCCAGGACTCAGGTGACAACAGTATTGCAGTGACCCAGTGATCAGCTGTCCCTTCAGTGCTTCAGTGAGAAGCACTATCCCTTCCTCTTTTCCTCTGGGAAAATTTTCAGTGCAGAGGGTTGGGTATAGTGACCTCTTCAATGTATAAGCTTCTTAGAGACATGCAGAGAGGAAGAGGCTGTAAAGGAGGAGATACCCTTATTCTGCATGATTCACATCACTGTTCAGGAAGCGTCAGAAAGTACATGGCAGGCATACTGGTTTGTTCTATGGCCCTTATCCACCTTATAGAGTGGGAAATAAATTTTAAGAAAACTCTAGTTTGAATACAAAGGTTCTGTAAAGTCTCTTACATTTGCAGAATCTACTTAATGTCTGTTTTCAAGCATCAAAGGCAAGAAACTACTTAGCAATATATATAACTTCCCTGACTTGCTTTGATTGTCTCTATTGTTGAAGCAGCCCTCCTGCAACTGGAGTGTAAGAGTCTCATCAGATCAGGGCTTCAGATCACAGATTTCTTCCTCCTTTTCCTACCCTTTTTTTTTTTTAATGTTTAGGCAGATCACTATTCATGTTGCAAAATTCCTCAATTTGCTTCCTGTTTATCTGATCTTTGTGTGTTACTGAGGGGGAAAAATTACCATCTACATTGCAGAATTCTAATTACAAAATTTCTGCTGTAGTCTTCAAACTGCATTCAGATAATTTCAAGTATGCACAAGTGGCTGAACACGGAGCCGTCTGAACTAGCAATCAGCTGGCTTTTTTAGTTTTGAGCAACCAGCAAATTGAATTGGTAAAATTCATTCTGATGCCAGCAGGGGGGGGTGCTCTTGACTGCTGCTAGTTAAGAGTTTCATTGAAAGTGCAACATAATGGGAAGGGAGTTTAGAAATAAGCAGTCATGTAGCTCTCTTGATTAACAGGGCTGTTAGGTTGAGAGCTACATTGTTCCAGTACTTCTTGGGGTGATGACAAGCAGGGCAGGGAGTGACGCTCAGTGGCGAAGCTCCTTAGCCTTGCAAAAGGAGAAAGGAGGTGGGGGGGGGGGAAAGTGTTGCAGGTAAATTCAGCAAAGAAAATATGCTGGTAGCTAAATTTGTCGGCTTTTCATGTAATTAAAACCTCACTCCCATCATTTTCTCCTCACTGTCAATGACCCTGAGAGTTCAGACATCTGGAACTCTGCAGAGCTGAGTCACAGACAGTGAATGCAATGTCTCCTTTATGAATACTGTTTATCTGAATTATTCTGATTAAAGCTTTCAGAGGTTTGGAGTGATCAGATTTTCTTACTGGCAGTTGATGTTATAATAATGTTTGTTTGCAGATAGGGTATATGTTAATTTAAAACCAGCTTGAAATAGTTGTTAGTGCCATATCTAAATTTGAATAAAAGCTAGGTGTTGCAAGTGTGTGTAGGAAATAGGCTAGCTTTTATAAAGTCTAGCTGTCTGAAATGTTATGGTAAAATAACATAAAACAATGTTAAATGTTGAACCTTGGGCTGGCCAAGCACCTGTCTCACCCATGATAAAGGATGATGATCTCAATTTGTGATTGTGGTACTGGCAACTATGTCTGTTTGGGTGTTTTTTTTAATGCACTGCTTTTCAATGGAATTTCATGTTATGTGTGATTAGGTCAAGTAAGATAGGTAGGTGCTTACAGCATTGCAGAATGAACTCATGGTTGAACACATGGTGCCAACTGCATGTTGTCTGAATTTTTGCTGATGTGCTGGATTTGAATTTGCAGTTGGAGAAAGAGTATGTTTGCAAATGGTATCATTATCACTTAGCCATAATATTTAATGCATTATTGAAATTGTTGCCTTGATCCCATCTGATCCGCACTGGTAGCTGAATAAGACTAAAATCAGAGGAGGTTTCAGATGTGGTAGAATTCCTGTGTCAGGGTTCAGACTCAGCTGAATGGCTCCAGTCAGCAGCAGGTGTCTGGAATTACTGAGGTTGGCTTGGGACAGGCCTAAGGACCATGCTGTATACTCTTCTTCTCCAAATTGGGATGTGATAAGAGATAAAGTCTGGTCTACTATAAATCCCCTTACCCTCCAAAATTCAGAAAATGATATGTAGCTCTTTCCAGTGCCTGATGATCTTTAATATCTCAAACATTTTCCCAGTGAGTCACATATATATTGATAAGATGAAGGTCTGTTCCTAATTTTCTGTTTAGGCATTTAAGTTTTCTTTCTGATCTGTAGTATTTAATGTGTGTCTTTGGTCTCATTTTTGCGACATTTTTCCAGGTTATAAAGATAATTTTAAACTCTTACCCTGTCCGGTTATGTGTTTGCAGACTCTTCTGCCTGCAGAACCACTTAGAGGTTTTGCAGTTCACTCTGTCATTGTCCAAGTCAGGACTAAATACATAGAAATTACCTGTAACAAGCACAAATTATGATTTTACGAAAGACTAGTAATTAATAGTCTGAGTAAAATTTATACTGCTCTCATCTGGGCTATGTTCCTTTGTAATGATAGTTACATAAGGCAATGTCAAAAGACATATTAGAGTTAGAATATGGTAACTTGTCAAAGAAGGAAATTGCACAGTGCTGATGGATTCATGCTGATGTTCTGTATTGCTCACCTAGTACTTCTTTAATACTTTGTTCTGTTGTCTGTCTGGATATCTATACTTTCTAAAAGTCACTTTTCACAGTCTTAAAACTAGATTTGGTGTGTTTCCAAGCTCTCTGTCCTGCATGAATTTCTGCGTATAATCATTAGCAGTTACACTGTTTGCCCAAGCAAGTTCCTTTGAGGCGCTCAAAGGTAAATTTCATCAGGGTCTGCTGACCTGAATATATTAAACTTACCAAATGTCTTGTATCTAGTTCTTTGTGTTTTGTGGATCATGCTCCTACAACACATTTTTCATCTTGTTTCTGGGAATTCTCAGTGTCTATTTAAAAAAACCAGGGAGTTTCTTGCATACAGAGGAAAGCTTGGCAAGTGATAGCAGACACAAGTGATGTCTACAACTCAAGTGATGGCAGACTTGAGTTGTAGACAACCTGAAACAGGGTCTTGGGAGGGAGCTGTGATCTGTTCCATTGACCTTCATTTTGAAATAAAAGTAGGTCTTTGACCTGTCACAGGTAAAAGAAAAACTTTAAATACAGTCAATGCAAAAAATTGTAAGCCTTGTTAAAAAATTCAGACAACGTGCAGCTGGCACCGTGTGTTCAACCATGAGTTCATTCTGCAATGCTGTAAGCACTTATCTTAGTTGACCTAACCATTCCTTGTAAAGGAAATAGATGTCTACTGCTCTATTCATGTCCACCAAGCTGAGGCAGAAGGGACCAGAGAAAGCTCTCTTGAGCACAGGTTCACCAGTTTGTTTAATACACCCTCTTTCTGCATTTAATGGAGTGCATACAAGAACACTGTAGTTGGAAAATTACTCTTGGCAAAACAGAAATTTCATTAGAAATATCTGCTTTCTATTAAGTTTATGTGTGTTGTTGTTCTTTTGAGAGGAAGAAGGGGCTTTTTCTGAAGTTCGTCAGTGGAAGCACTTTCTTGCAAAGATTTTTATTTTTTAATTTTTTTTGCTAAAACAAATTTGCAATTTGTTTTCCCTCACACTTTGCATGAAGAAGTAATAGTTTGATTGGCTGACTTCTGCAGATGCTCAAGTTCAGATTCTGCCTTCTTATGCTCAGTCCTGTTGTGGTCTTTGCTGGGGCACTGCCTCAGCTGCCCTGAGGTGGGTGCTCCCAGGCCGAGCTGTGCCCATCAGGGTGTGCTCAGCCTTGAACTGGACACTCAGGCACCTGGAAAGCTGTGCTCTCCACCCCTCTGAGCTTCATGGCACTGCTTCCTCTGTCAGGGGAAATTAAGAGAAGGAATCTGGTGCAAAGCGGGAGTGTAGAAAGTTAGGCATCAGCCTGTGATTAGGACTGCACTGACCAAGGCTTTGCAGTCTGTTCAGCAAAGATAGTGTAAACAGAACTTGGCTTTTGTTTGGGTTCTACAATTCTCTCTGTTTCCTCAGTTACTTTGTAGAATTTGTCCATAATTAGTCCAAGTCAGTTGAGAGCAATGATTTGGCCTCTGGTTAGGAGGGTCTCAGGATTTGTAGTTCCATGATTTTAAATGAATCAAGCATATAAGCAGCCAATGCATTTCCTGCGTTACTTTGTGCTCACTGATGAGCAGGTGTATCTCCCTCCATTCCTGACCAGTTTCAAAATAAATGGTTTCATGATGTGCTTTTTCAAAACAGAAAGTGGGAGGGCCCTTTCTCCATTGTTTTACAGACCTGATTGGCACTCTGAAATGTGTTCCTCTGTAATGGTGCAACAGATGATGGCTAAAGGAGTTCAAATAATGTTTGTACATTAATGAGACATTGTTATCAAGAGCCTTTTGCAAGGTAGTGTTTTGGGTTTTTTAGAAGACCTTTTTGTCTGTTTCTTTCTCATCCCTCCCCTAATACCTACTTTTGGGTGGCTGAAATACAGTGATACTGGAAGTAGAAAAGGGGAACAGATTTCCAAGTATGTAAGCGTCTTGCAGATCTCATGGCAGCCAACCAGTCTTCACTCCTTTAGCTAATTTAGCATGAAACATGGCATATCATGTTCTGCTCTTGTTTTTCTGGTTTTGAATGGTTTTGTGGGTGGGTTTTTATAATTGCTTTTTTATTATTATTATTTATTTTATTTTTCCTTATTTTTGCGAATTTGGGGCCAGAGTTTTAGCCAGGATGCTAACAACTGGACTTCTAAGTGTAAAGGATCAAAAGCTGATCTACCAAGTCGGTCATGTTTATTTGTTTACCAAAAATAATTAGATTATTTCTTTTACTTTATTCCTTTTTACTTTTCTAGCTAAAAATTGTAATTGTAAAGAAATGTGATAAACCAGTACGTGTGTATTATTGTACTGATTATCCTCAATCTTCATTTCTTTTTCCTAAAGCTCTCTTCTCAGTTTTGAGGTTGGAAAGATTAAATTTAGGGAGGGAACTCTCCCACTTGATAAAGTCTTATGAATCTGTAATTTTTACATTAATAGAAGCAACAGAACAAAACATCTACCTGGGAACTTCATTCATGTGAATTTTTTTTAAGAAATAAATTTTATTCTTAATTGTTAATTAGGAAAAGTGGATATTTTGGAAAAAGTTCAGAATTACATTTGTAAGTTATCACATATATTAGTTCTTCACTCTGTTCTATACTGTTGCTTTTTGCAGTCCTGGACACAGATAATTGCAATGTCATTCATTAAGAAAGAAGCTTTCAGATGAAGAAAGGGGTGGGAAAAGGATATTTTCTTGTATTGTGAGCTATTAAAGGTAGGGACTTTCTTTTGCTTCAGGAAGTGGTGTTCTGTTTCTTGTGCAGTTCCTTCACCATTGTTTTAATGCAAAGAAGTAATGACACTGTTAAGAATAATCTGTTTTATCTGTGCCTCTGGGTCTGAAGTCATCATGTGCCACTAGAAGGCGATAGAAAAGCTGTGCTGTGTATAACTTTAGCATCGTTTGGCAGAATGACTGTGGTATTGTGTTTGTACTGTGCAGATTTCAAAGAGGATACGTTCTTGGCTGACAGCTGAGTTGCTGGCTTGGAGAAACATTTGACTGCTTTTCATCCTTAACTCCAGTCTTCGATTTGCCTGGTTTTGCTAGTTCTTCTAGATTAGTCAACAACAACAACAGTCTTTCCCTAATTTAATGTCTGGCAAATGCTTCTTGCACAGGCCTGTTTATTCTAAAACACCAGTAAATGTGCTTCCCAACAGAGTATTGTTGAAATGCAGCAACTGTGACACTGAGCACAGCGTAGGACAACCCTGCCCAGCGGTGTGGAGCGGGCATTTTAACCTAAAGGACCTGGGCACTGCCCTTGGGAATGGGGCCAGGAGCTGTACAGCAGAGAGAGACCAGGGATTTCTCATCCTCACATCTCCAGTACTGTAAGGTGTATTCTGTACAATCTTTACATACATTCCTCTTGCATTATTTCTTCTGCCTTTGTCTCTCCAATTTTCATGGAACTACCAGGCCTTTCTTCTGACGAGTGGTCAAATAACCAGATCACCAGAATACTCCTGTGTTCAGTTTGCTGTGCTTGTGTTGGAAACTACTGGGGAGCACTGCCTCATACCATGTTTGTACTGTGCTCTTGCAGCAGATTCAGATGTCTAACATTAGTGCTGATAAGCAGGTTAATGTCACTTTGTAAAGAGCTCGAGTAACCCCTAATGAAGCTTTCTCTCTTTCCCTCTGCAGGTGGTCAGTCGAGTGGCAGCTCAGCAGGGATTTGACTTGGATCTTGGATACAGGCTACTGGCAGTATGTGCAGCCAACAGGGACAAATTCACTCCAAAATCAGCTGGTAGGAAAAGCCTTTTTTTGATGTATTATTGATTCTTGGATGATCATATTCTGAAAAATATGCTACCTGTGACTGTCTTGCATTCTTTAAAAAAACAAAACCAAGAGCAAAAATTTATTTGGTGGTTATAGTTCTGTTGCTTTTAGCATTTCAATGGCGTGCTCTTCTGAAGATACATGTCTTTGGAAATTTATATTTTCCCCAACTAGTGCTGTTCATTGCCCTGTTTTATCTCATGGATGAAATGCTGCTTCTAGAAGCACAGATGTTTAGTAATTTCATGGTGGGAATGAACATACTCAGACCCCTCTGTCTTGATAAACCATTGATTTTCTGTCATGTGTCAACCTCTAAATCTTTCGCATTCATTCTGCACCCTCTGGTGTATCTATTGCAAAACTTGTGTTCTTTGACTTCATATGTCTGTGCAAATACGTACCACGGTTTCTTGTACGTATAGTCCTTAGCATTAGAATTTTGAGCCAAGAGTAGGTAGTAAGTCCATTGCTGTAGCATGAAGTAGCCATTTTTCCAGTATTTTACAGCAATAATCTGTTACAGGGCTCTGATCAAGTAGCAATATTTGGTCATGATGTATTGCCATTGCTCCTCTGTAGAGAAGTAGAAAATGCACTTAAGAGTCTTTCTGCTTTTCACATGTTCGATTTAACTGGAGCATTTAATTCTGGTTCTCCTTTTCTTAGCTGATGAATGTCAGCATAATGTGCACTGGCTTGGAAAACAGGAAAATAATTGTTCCACTCCAGACTGAGCATGGATAACTTTTCTGCTTAGTACTAAACTGGTATGCAGTCCCCATTTTAGAACATCAGAAAAGGTTACCTTCTTCCAAAACAGTGGCTTTTAGCCAACTGATTGGGTGTTAATATTTCTCTTCATGTTCCTTTGCAGTTTTTATCAGCCCCAAACTTCTTTACTCATGGCTACCTTTTGTCCTAAGTGTTCTGAGGAGTTCCTCATGCAAAAGTGACTTTCCCATCAAAGCATATTCACTGGACTTACTGTTTTACTTTTTGTATGGGAAGGGATCATTAATCTTACTACATGTTGAATAAACTGCCTGATTTTCATCCAGGAAAACTGTGTGGAGGATAAAACGTTCAGCTGACCAAGCACAATGTCCCTTTTTTTCTGACTTCCTATTAAGTTTATCCATTAGTTAGCTACCACATCTCTTCTTGGTTGTTTGGGTTTTTTTTTTGGTTTTTTTTTTTTTCTGCTTATCAAGTGAGGCTTTGCAGCTATGGAGCATCAAATTTTCTTTAAAAATAGGGCTATTCCCCCTCTCTTACTAATTCTTCCTGACATGTCTATCAGTGTGTTAGTGAAGAAGAGGCTGAGAGTCAGATGTTATAGTCCTTTTCCTTTAGGGCTCAGTTGAGGGAGTAGTCTTGAAAACTGCTGGTCAGTCATCATGTTCTAGAAAAGCCCAATGTCAGTGTTTGATTTCTACCAGTAGTTACTTTTTTGAGGAATATATGTGGGTTTTTTTTAATCTTAGCACTCTGTACAGAATTCAGTCTTTCAATTTTTAATTGATACAATACTGGGAAAGCTGGTAAATCATGTGCTCTTCTCTCAGTATATTCTAAAATCCTTCTCAGTCCTTTGCTTTGCTTCCTATTTCTCAGTTGTATACACAAGTAATTAATAAGTTGTATACACAAGTAATATTTGGTTTCACAACTACTTTAGTTTTACTACGTGTACAGTTGTTTCACCAGGTCTGCCTGGGGTTTCATCATGCACATCTACGTTGTGCTTTTTGTACTCTTACTGTCTGTGTTAAATACTCATATTTTGGGGCATACCATAACATATTCTCTGAAATGTCGCATATAGCCACTACTCTAAGGATGTCACATTCACATACAAGCTCTGAGAGCTACATCATTGAATAGGCAGCTTGAAAGATCGACAGACTGGGATTACAAATGTGAGGAGGTTTCAGAACATACAGACTTTTTTTTGTAGGGTTATTTTCCATCTCTGAGTGCATTAGCATTTGCTGATTTCTAATATAGCAGTGGCGCTGCTCCTTCCTTCAATTTTTGAAGAAATGTTGAGATTGTCCTTTGCTTTTCTTGTAAAGAGTATGCATCATTGAAAGCTGCCTTTCGTGATTTGCTTAAGTTGTTGTCAGGGATACTTGCAGGTTGTTTTGAGTAACTCATTCTGTTTTCTTTTGCATCTAATGAAAGACACCTTCGCCACTTCTTCCAGTCACATTCCTACAGAAATCCCCTGATGTAGATATCAAATGGCATTAATTTTAATGAATAAGAATTTGTTTTTCCCTTCCTCCAGGCTTAGGGGGAATTTACAATGGTTTGTATTCATCCCTCCAAGTATGAATTTAATACTGCCAATGGGATCGCTCTGGAAACATTTTTAATCCATGTTGTTTAGTGTCTGACATTCTTAAATGCAAGGAGAAAAAAAGACTTTCTAATTAAAACATATTTGAGTAGGTGAACACTGGGGGAAATAATTCACCAAATCCTTTCAAGGGCCATCCACTGTTAGTGCCTCCTTACAGCTTAGGACAAGGCTTGCTGACTGATGTCCTTCCTACAGGCTGGGAGCCTGGAGTGGCCTGGCAGTGGTGGCTGGCAGGCTTGGCAGCTCTGCTGTGTGGAGCAGGTGGACCACTCCAGCCCAATTGGTTTGCAGAGACAGCTGAACCAGTGCAGTTGGTAGTCCTGCTCCTGTTCTCCAGCAATTCCCACCCTAAGCTTGCTCAGGGACCTCTACTGGCAGAAGAGCTTTTGCTGGTATGACTTCTTTTCTGTTTGACTGCTCCCTGAGCTGTGTCTCTGCAGGGCCCCAGGAGAGTGAGGGTCCCCGTGGCAGCGCCTGGGGATCTCACTTATCCCTGATGGAAATGGGCTGGAGCCTGAGGCTAGAAGGCAGAGCAGCCAGCTGCTAAATTGGCTCAGCTCTGTGGGAAAACCACTCCCTGGTTCATGGCAATGGCCCCACGATGTTTCATCCCAGCTGGTTTAAGCCGTGTTGGTGGTGGCTCCCTGCTAAGCTGGAAAGGAGATGCAGGTAGCAGACCAGAGTCCAGGCAAACATGGGGGGAAGCAGGGAGGGATAGGAGGCTGCAGCCAGGTGGGGCACAGCCTCAGCTGGGGGAAGGCAGGGGACCAGACCAAGAGCTGTCAGTTCCTTGGCTTTTCCCATCCAGGATTGTTTGGTGTTGAGAGACAGTGATTTGATGTGCTTTTTTTGGTGTTGTTTTACTTGGTCATTGAGATAGTTAGCAATTAGCTAATACAAATTGGTTTTGAGAGTGCCTAGAGGGGAGGTTCATGCAGCATGAAAAGTATTAAAAAGTTGTCATGTGTGTTTTTAAATAGAAATGACAATTTAATGACTGTGCCTTTTGTCTCTGCTTTCTGGTGTTTGTACCTGAAATAATAGCTGCTGCCTTTTTTTCATCTAGCCCATGCTGCTGCAACAGGGCAGCTGCCTCAGCAGGAGGTCAAACACAGCACTTCCCACCCTGAAGACAAATGACAAAGCCTTTAAAAATATATGTGTCTCTTTTGGTGACAGCTGCTCCCCAGACCTTCCACTGCAAATTCCTTTGCCTTGTTGTGACACCTATAGGGAATGGCCCAGCAGGTTGGCTGCCTGCTCATTTGCTTCCAGACTGCAGTAACCTGAGTTGCTCTTAGTATGTCAGTACATAGGTGTTTATGTATTCTGGCTTTTCTTCCTTAAACCTGAAGACCTTCTCTCTGAATAGTGTTTGCTTGGACTTTTTTTGAGCATATCTGATGCTTTTGTCCTTCCTGTAGAAGATTTTAAGTCATTTGGTAGCTTTATTTTAACATTTTCTTTTCAAATAAAGTCGAGTTCACCAATTAAAGTGTTTATTTTTTAAAAAGGGGAGGGAGGGGAGGAGAAAGAGGGAACAATTTTCTGTTCTGAATTTTTTTATTTTTTTAAAGATACTTTATCGAGCTGCTGAACTTCAATGCTCTTGTAGCTACTTTTCTACTTTTGCTTTTGTCAGGAGGCCAAGCTGAGGCCAGACAAGGGGACGACAGGATGAGATCATACAGGGAGCTTTGTCAGAAAAGGACACTGTTCAGTATCTCTGTAAAGAGACAGAGGAAGGAAGAAGCCTGAGGGCAGAACTGTGCAGAAAAGGTACTTTAGCAGTCACTGAGCAGCTACAGCAAACAGATGCTGTGATAGCTTGGACGGGCAGCTAAGTGTTGGCTGTTTGATAGCAGAAATGGCAACCTTTTTTGATATCACTTTGCTTTCAATTCCTTAGGCTGTGCTTGGTGTGCTTCTGATTTTACTTTTCAAGAGCACTATTACTTAATAATCTTGATTTTATATGAAGTGTGAACTAAAACTTGATAGTATTTGAGAATCTATATTATGGGGCTTTTATTTCTTTAGCTTCAGTCATTATACTCTAATTGTGATATAATGAGGCTCTTCTTGTGAGTAGGATGCCAAAGCTGTAAATAAATTGGACCCTGGGTTAACAAAGGTATTTGCAGTGAGAGTGCTTGCAAATGGAGGTGTTAAAACATTACTGGACAAGATACTGAGACATGAGGTATGTCATGATCAGGGTACATTTTCAAGCAATAGTAGAGATTGGCCAAAGAGTATTTTGTGTATTATCAAATCAATCTTCCAGAAATTGTATAAAAGGAGAGAAGAACTGATGCTACAATGTGAATGAATAAAAAGGTAGAAAGTGAGGATAACCTCTAGATTATGGGGGCCATAGGGCTAGATTAACCCTTTTACTAAGTTTCCAGTAATAATGCTCACATTATCTGTGGACACAAGGCAAAGCGAGGTGGCTAAAAGGATTACAAGTATAGAATGGAAATTACTCCAGCCAAGGCTGATGGCATCCCTCCAGCTTGAAGGGACCAAATGATTGACATGCCTGTGTTAGGAAGGAAATAGCATATGAATTGTCAGTCTCATGCCTCATACCAAAGATTTCCAGCAAGTCAAGTCAAAATGGTCTTATATGACTGGAGAAGAAGTGCAAATGCTGTATCTGCACTTCGAAAAGTGGCTGATAAGAATAAGTAAGTAGCTTTATGAGAACAGAGTAAAATCTTGGGTTGTTTGTGAAATGAAAGCTGAGCAGAGTTATGAAATGCATGTAAGTACTACCAACTTAACAGCTCAGAACAAGAAGAGCTATGAAGTTCTAGTACGGTGTTGGCACAAAAACATGTGGTGTAAATTGAATAAAACACTGAAATAGGAGGGAATTCAGAATTATTAGGGCAGTTGCATTTGAAAAAAATTTTCAGCTAGAATGACAATGGAGAGGGATGGAGCGGAGTAAAGGAAAATGGAAAAGTGAAAGAACCTTTTTAAAGATAAAACTCAGTGCATGAAATTGTGTAATGTGATTCTTGATGTAGCTGGAATCTGGTTAAGAATCTTTTATCTGTGTCATCTTAAATTTCTACTACATTTCCATGCAGATATCTAATCCATTGGTAGTTAGAGTTGGTGTCCTAAAACCATCCACTTGGCACTCCTCATTAAAATAAAGATGTTATTTTCTTTTGGCTGTTACCTTCTGAAACAGCTTTTGATGCTGAAGACTGACTACATTTCGGGTGATCTCTAAGTTCACTTCCCTGCTCTTTGCACTGATTCTCACTGTGTGCCCTTGTCCGCTTTGCTCTCACTTTTGTAGTTCCATATTTTTGAAGCAAGGATAATAATACACCCTCCATCTCACTTTTATTTATCTCATTTAATTAAATTCAGTATCATGCAGTATAGAAACTACCTCTTCCCCTGTAGGTAGTTATCCAGTGCAGCAGAGCTATGGTTTCAGGTGGGACATTCACACTTCATTATCTTAGAGATAAAATAATTCTGTTCTGCAGTATATATTGGCAGGATACACCTTTGTTGCAACGAAGTCTTTCTTTCCTAAAGATTTATAGTATGGATACTACAAATAAATGACTAATTAATTCTTAATTCATTTAGATTACGAGGTTAGTTTCATTAGCTCCTCTTAATGAAGTTGGCAACTTCCCTTGACCAAAGGGAAACACAGTCAGTAGTGTTGCTCAGTGGCAAGCAGCATTAATTCATGTTTGTACTCTGTGACTGTCACGTTTACATTGGCTGCAGAAAAGGCACAGTGGACTTTGCCCATTTGTCTCACCCATGAGTTCACTCAGAACAAAACTCTAAAAGACCTGCAGTTTGTGCAATTATATCCTTTATCTTGAGCCTCTGTCAGGTTGGCTTGACATATGGCAGCTGTGTCTGATGCCTGAGACAGCCACCTAAAAACAAAGATGAGACAAGAATAAGGGAATAAAGGTAGGTATTATTTGAAAGACCTTCAAAGGTGCACCTTGGGCAGTCAAAAGGCTACGCCCAAGATGGACCCTGAGTCACAAGTTCTTCACACTTTTTGAAGTTTGGTTTATTTGCATATCAGGGTTAATTCTCCAATTAAAACTTCAGTTAATGATGGAATTTCCCCAAGTTTACCCCCCTTTCTTAAGATGTTAGTTTACACACTTTGGGCCTAGGACAATCTGGGTGTCCTTGGAGAGCAAGCTTGGAGAGGTTTGTTATGTCTAACCAGCATGAGAGAACAGTGGTAAACAGGCCACAAGAAACTACAGAGTTACAGACTAGGCAGTACAGGATTTGAAAAATATAAAAATTAAAACCTAAGGCGTCATCAGTAGTCATCTCTGAAACATCTTGGGCTTAAGAGCCTGCAGAATGAGATGCTTTTCCCCACTGGGCCTTATTTGTTCAGGTTGTTCCTGTTCTCTTCCTCTGAGAGGTCTGCTCCTCATGCATTTGGTCTGCCTTCTGCTCATGGGAAACATGATCATACTTGTGTCAGATCTTCATTATCCTCAGCGTTAGCAACTCCTCTTCATTTTAACTGTGAGCTTGAGGACCTCATGACATATCAATGTAGATAGGTATTTTGGTGAAAATTCACTTCTTTTTTGGCATTCACTGTTCTGCTGTACACTTGAACACCTATGTTTATAAAGGAGGTTGCATGGCTGAGCTGCTGCTTCTTTATTTTGTCTAGCCAAAATACCAGGTGGTATATCTGGCCTGTTCTTTTTGACATTTCACTGGTCCTTGTTACCATGGTATCAATTCTGACTTTGAGAGATGTCACAGTAAAACTGTTGCCAGTATTTGGAACATTTTTGTTCTAATGCCTTTACTATAGCACTTAAGGAAATTGTGGACACTCAGCTGTAGCAACAAGCTTGCTCTGCTGTTTTCTTAGTCTGTGCCTTGGATTTTCATGAGGCTGGTACCTGCCTGAATGCTCTCTTTGCTGTAGATTTGAATATGTAGTGCATTAACTTACCATGCAGTTCCTGGGAAGAATCTTTTCCTAAAGTGTGCAACACACTTTCACTTGGACTGGAACTGGCATTCCCCAGAGAAGATTTCTGTTGATTTCTCTCAGTGTTTTCTGTCTTCTGCTTCAGGGATTCCGTATGTGCTGAGAACAGCTGAAGATTTGGTGGTAGAGACAGCTTACAGCTTGGTCTTGGTGTGAATTTTGATTTTTCATTTTCTGTTGTTTAGAGTAACTTCCCTCTGAAGATGTGGTAAGTCACAAATGGCAAGTAAGAGGGGAGGCAGCTGTGAAAGCCTGCATATATTCTTGGGAGAGAAGAAAGCGAACTCTTAGAGTGGCATTTGCCCTTTACAAGTTACCTTATCTCTGCTTACAGCAAGCAGCTCTGAACTTGTTCCCTTTTGAGCTGCAGTGCATCCAAATGTGCCTCACTGCCAGTGCTCTCTTATTAGCCTGTGTATCTTGGAGGCATTCAGAGAAGTTCGTGAGGAGTCCAGCTATGAGAACAGTAACATAGCAACTTCCATAGGGATTGGTAGCTTTTGTGCTGCTGGAGGGCTGAACCACAAAAGCATGAACTGTGTGAACAGATCAGGTCATCAAGCTCCAAGAACAGCAAGTTCACTTTCTAAATACAATTGAGATTCCACTGCTCACATTTTCAGATCCATCCCTAATTCCTCCAGGCTTGTCTGCGGCATGGAGTCAGCCTGTTAAAAAAAGTTCTTGCTCTGCATGCTCTAGACACGACACTGAGAAACACAATGACTAGGAGATAAGATGTTATATGTAGTATTTCTCTTTAAAAAGAGAGATTTCCATACTGAGAAGTTTTGAAAATATGTTTTTATTTCATCTTTTCTAATGCTCATATTTAAGGACACCTGTTAAAGTGTACTGATAGCAAAGAATTTGCAAAAGTGCTATGTGATACAATTCATTCATTTAAATGTTATTATATTTAATTCAGTTAAAGAATAAACAATGAATCATAAGGATTCATAAGTTCTAATTTGTATTAGTCTTTGTGCAGCTTCATGTGAGGGGATTCAAGGAGAAAGACCACAGAATAAAGGAAAATTGATTTGAAGAGAGTTCTTAAGTAATACGTTTCCCCCAAAAATGCATATTGTTCCTTATAACATGTGCTGGTTTTTTGAGAAGTTCGGCAGAAGTCAGTATGTTCGTGTTTGATGACGATTCTGGATTGTTTTCTTTTTAGGGATCATTTTTGTCTCTACCTACTTTTACTTTCAGTAAAACATATAAAGAAAACCATCAAATTTGCTTTCCTCTGCAGGTTTTCTGGATGCTAAGGTAAATAACTCCCTTTTTATTTTTCAGTAGTCTAATGAAAACTGCAACAATACATGTCATTGTGAGACACTTCTGTGGATATCCTAATAAATCCAGACTTTATTCCTGACCCTTCTGTGTAACATAAATCATGCTTTGTAGCAGATACCAATAACACCTGACTTGAGGAATAAATTGAAGAGATAAGATTTTCCTCATGAAGTTTATAGTTTTAACAAGAATAAACTCCAAAAGGTATGAATCTAATGAGAAGCTTAAGTTGTTTTGAATCTGATTTCTATGACTGAAGCCACGCTTTTAGGAATGTCTGGATGTCAAGTCCAAGAAACAAATACATGATTGTGAGTGCTTCTCTACTAGAAGACTTCCCCACAGATGCAGTTGTTTTTGGGGCTGAAACTCATAGATAAGATTTCATAATGTGCTGGAAGGATAAAATGATCAAGCATTGAGATGCCTGGATATTGTGAGTCTTTTTGACTCCTCTCTGTGTGTCTAGTAGGTATCTCAGTTGTACCTCTGCTTTGCTGCTGTATGTATTTATGTGTGCTGTTACGCTGTGTTTCCTCGTGCTTTGTATGAACTGAGTATCTACTCAACCTCTGAGATTCACTCTCAGCAAAACTTAAAGCAGTAGCATTTCATGCAGCACGTTAGCTCCTATGAAATATCTGATCAAACTAATGATTAATTCAACCCCCTTCAATACATTCCTTATTTCTTTGGGAAATGCCTGCACTTTAAGTGTACTGGGGCTGCTAATTTCAGTGGATAGAAAAAGTTACAGATTTTTAAATCCTGCCTGCCTGTGCTGTTGTTTGCCAATGCCCTGCTTAGGACTCGCTGGATTTAAACCTGCAGACACAGACATCAATCCTTAGTTTAAGGTTCACAGAATGGTTCAAAATATGTATCTTCTAAAGCAAGTTCTCAAGGGAAACATAAATTTAAACATTATTAAAGGCAAATATGACTGACTTGGCTCTGAACTCAATAAAAGAAGGCTGAACATGGGCTGCTCCTGAGGAAATAAATTGAACACTGAACATCTGCGTACAAAGCAGGGTATTTGTTCATGTGTGATAGCTTCCCTTATGACTGCCTGGTCAGACCCAAAAGACATTAATCTTGCTCACTCTGGAAGATACTGTCTTTCCATCACAGGAAAAAAAAATGAAATTATTTAGTGTATTTACTACAGAAGCAATTTCAATTAAGGCAAAGAAGCAGAGAGACCTATAAGTTTTCAGTGTGAAAAATGAAGCACTACTGGTCTGAAATAAGATTATGAGAGGTTAATTGCTGGGAATTTATAACAGTTGATGTCTCCCAATAGGAATGTTGTAGTGGACCATTGCAGGCAGTAAGGGGATTTTGCTTTGGAGGTTTTCTACTATTACAGCCAAATGTGTTTGAAATAATAAGCAGTAGCTTCAGTAACTGTCTTGACCATAGCAAAGGCAGCAAGGTGCTGGAGTTGTGTCAATCTTGTGCTGTCTTGAGACCAAAAGCAAAGACTTGGGTAGGTTTTTGTTAGAGCCAGAATTGTGCAAGCCTCCTTTCTCTGTTCTGTTATAAAATCTTGCATGTCTTACAGGACAGAAAATTGATTTTAAATTCAGATTTAAAATTTTATGCAGTTTAGCTAATTACACATTCAATATCTAAGATGAACTGGAGAAGAGCTAGACTGACATTTTAGTCTAACAACTGTCAGAATGGAAGAAAGAAAAAATATATTCCAAAAGAGAGAAATACTTTTTACTTCTTTCAGTGTGTGGAAAAATTAATACTTAAAGACAGAGTCTTTTATTGGAGGAAATTCTGTGTTCATTTGATTCTTTGCAACCAATTATTGCTCCCAGCTTGCAGAATCAAGCTTGATCAACAAGGCAGAAGTTCCTCCGCCAGGGCAGTGGCAGCACAGTGTGACAGCTGTCCCTCACGGAGCTCCTGTCTCTGAGCCGCTGAGTCACATCAAGACCATTGTGTGAAGCTGTGTGCTTGGCATGGGATCTGGACACTGATCTGCCTTCTAGAGAATCTTGATAGAAGGGTAGAAGGAAGTGTTGTGTTCCTGATCTGTGTAAGCAGGATCAGCCCCATGCAGAATCATTCACTGCCTGTAAAGGGACAGAAAGCTGGGATGAGAAACAAGAAGAATGTCTGAGAGCAAAGTCCTCAAGCCGGTGACACAAAAGTGGCTGATCCTCACAGCACTGCCGGAGACTCAGTGGGATCCTTTGGTAATTGATTACCCATGATTGTGAAGATATCTCTGGCACACACCAAAATTCAAACAGTTTGTGAATTTACTATTAATATGAGAACCCAAGGCATGTGTCAGGGCAAAGAAGTCAGCTGAGTGGAGTTCAGGAGCCAGTCCTCCTGGGGACTCCTTGCTGGGAGCTAGGCTTCAGACAGACCTCAGTTTTCTGAAGGACAGAACAGCAGAGTGGTTTTCAGTGTCCCTTTGGAACAGCTGTGTGAGCAGAGGCATTTCAGCATTATTTTCTTTCCATTGATTCCAATATGTGTTGTAGCAAACACTGAAAGTAATGTTAGAAAAACAGAGGGGAGATCCTAACTGCCATGTCTGGCTTGGCACAGTCCCTTTGGTTCAGTCAGCACTACAGACTGCCAGACTTCTGCACTTGAAAGTATCTTCTGTGTTCCTCATATTTTCTTGATCTGGTAGAATTCACATCTTTGTGCATCGGTGACAAACATATGCTTTCACTCAGATTGAGTGGAAGAGCCAGAATTTTCAACCCTGGGATGGGTTATGTTTTCAAATCTAGGGAGGAGGGGAAATGTACTTGCCCCACATCTAATTAAATCTTAAATTTAGTCAATCATATAATCGTAAACTCTGTAGAGGGATGATGACTTCTACGGATTGGCTTCAAAAAGCTAAGACTGATACGTGGCTGACAGTCTCAGTGTGATACCAGTCATTCTGGAGGGGAGTTTTGTAGAGAAGAGAACAAAACTAAACTGAGGATGTGGAAGAAATGTGAGCATACATGTGCATCTATTGTGAAGTTAATATATTTGGACTGTGGTTTGAAAACATGCTGGAAACTTGGAATAGTCAGATATGAATTAGATACATTGCCCCGTGAAAGGAAACTCTTTACTCTGCAAGTGCCATTTAGTCTACAAAGATGGAAAAAAGAAGTCTATACAGGATCGCTGTTCTATTGCTGTGTTTATTTGCAATAGGTTTTTATCTGGCTTTCATCTCTCTGTCCAAAACTCTACTTACCATGAGGCCAATAAAGCTAAAAAGGTTGCAGAGAGATTGAAAAATAAAACTATGCTTGAGAAAGCTCATGTATGCTTAAATAGCTGTCTTATATAGCAGTGTTGGAGTTACTTTTTAAGGTTCCATGTCTGGAAAATTGTTTGTTAGTGATGATCTCTAAGCCTATTCCCAGGAGAAAAAGCCTTGATTGCTGTGTACAGGATGGTGAGAAACTGTAGATTCAGTGTTTTCAGTGTGCCCAGACCAAACATCATCTGTCCCACACAATAAACAGTGCCCATTCTATTGGCAGCTGTTTGTATGTTTATAAAGCAGTAGAAGAGTAGAGATGACAGAGCTGAAATGGTTTTATTCCTTTTACTGATGCAGCAAAAAGAAACAGAGCAAAGGGTGAGGTCACACTGTGGGAGCAGAGGAAATGGACAACGAATGTCTGTTCTGCCCGTAAAGTTGGCAAATTCTAGACAAATGGGTTGCTGTGGGGGAGACTGAACCTTGGGATAAAAATAGAAAGTTTAGAATGAAAAAATCCAGTTGTGTCCAGGGAAACGCAATCGTGCTAATTCAAAATCCAAAGTAATGGGGATGGGATAATGAAGTTTTGTGATACCTGCAGGTTCTCCTTATGGCATGTGCAAGTTAATAAGCGAATAGGACCCCCAAAACTAAAATTAGTAGCTAGATGGGGTTTTTCTACATCTCCTTCAACCTCAGTATGTCACCCTATCTTAACAAACTAAATGCCTTTAAAGAAATTGATAGCAGGTTTTAAAAGAACTAACAGTTGTCCCTTAGGGCATATTGCTTTAATAATCCAACTGGAACATTCTTATTCTATTCTTGTGTCTCCAAATACACTCATGAAGTAGACACATAGTTGATTTTTTTATATTGCCAGCTTTCTCTTCAGTATTCATTTGAGGCTGGACCTTTTTAAACTTTTTTCCAGTGCGCTTTTGACAGTGGAATATTAGGTATGTGACAACAGATTTTGAGTAAACGAAGGATGAGCCATCTCACTGCATGCCCACATTTGTGAGTGGGGTTTCTGAAAAATCGTTAAATCGGTGGGATTTCAGATAGGTGTTTTTCAAAGACTTCTTGGTATTTCAGCTGTGTAATTACTAGTACAATTAATGCAAACTGCATAACAAATCCTTTGCAGTTGCTGGGCGCAGCTCAGGCCCATGCTGGTGGTTCTGTTGGTGCATCCTGGTGTGGCCCAGTCCACTCTGTGTTGTACAGAGGGTCAGGGAACCCTGCAGGGAGCTTCGTAGGTCGGGATTGTGACAGACAGCAGTGTCTTCAGCACAAGCACTCTTTGGGGTTCCTTGTTTATTTTGAGTTAACACCTTCTGCAGTGTTTTTCATCGTGAACTCAGTTCTTGGTTTTCCTTCTATTTTCCTCTTCCCCTGTGCTGCTGTATCCTTCTAAATCCACCTTTAATTGTAGAATGCCTGCAGTTAATAATGACTGTCATGTATTCCAGGTTTTAAAAGGCCATAAACACAGAAGAATGGGCTGAAATAGCTGAGTTAAAAGGCTTGTTAGAGATGCTATCTGTGTGTTGAATCCAATTCATGGGCATGTTAAAAGACGTCAGATTTTCCTCTAGAGGTGTTTAGCAGAAATGCCTGGCAGGAGCTGAAGCTTTGATCTTGCTGTTTTGCTCTAGTGTGTGCTGTGGAGGCACCTCAATGTCTTTTTGAACTTTCATTTCTGATGACTGGTGGAGTTCGTATTCTCTTCATTCTTCATGAAGTTTTGGTATTGGGTTTTTCTTGTTTGCGTTGGTTTGGTTTTGCTCATTGTTTTGGGTTTTTTTTTAAATTAATTTAATGCTTTACTAATTTGTGTCTGTTTTTACGAGACTTTAAAATATCCCAGATATTGGGACCTAAAGGCCATAATTCAAATGAACAAATAAGACATTTACAGCAGGCTCTTCCACACTGTAAGAGCTAGCAACATCAAGAAAGGATTCCTGTATAAGTTTATTTTCTCTGTGAAGTAGCTGCTTACTTGTAAATTTTCATTTATAATGTGTGGAACACTAATTTTAACTCTTTATTTATGGAGATGGAAAAAAATTCTGTCTCGTAAAAAAAAATCTGACTATCAAAAAGAGCTAGACCACCACATGTTCTTCAACCATGAAACTTCCATTATTCAGGAAAGTACTTAGGTCTATGCTTGTTTTTTGAGACATGCTTAGCTTCTTTCTGCATGTTATGAGAGAAGATGAGTTGTTTAAGTGCATTCCTGAACCAGAACCTTAGCACTAATCCTTCAGTCACTGCAAAGAATAAATGAGGGGCAAAGACAAAGGGCCAAATTAAAATCAACGAGATTCTATTCAGATGGGCTCTGCTTCAGCAAGCACATATCTAATTATAAGCACAGAAGTAGGCTCACTGACGTCAAAGTTAATTAAACTGCTTAAATTTAGGCACATGCTTAAATTCTTTGCTGAATCAGTATTTTTGAGCCAGTGAATAATGGGACAGCATTGCTGGTCCAAAGCATGATTTTTGTGGGTGGGAAGGAGTTTAAACTCCCCCTTTCCTCCATCAGTTCTTCTGGGGTTTGCCTGCTGCCATTTTATTTGAGTCCCAGTGGTGAAGGAATGTGTCAATATGTTAAAGTTTCTTAGAGCGTTTGCTTCCAATACCTAAACCCAACAGTTGGATCTCTGGTATTTTTAAGGCATCTTTCCTCCATGTCATGTGTTCTGCATGGCAGGACCATGCCCAGCACAGTAATCTTTCCAGCTTTGTTTTTTCTGGTGCCACTTCTATGAAATGAATCCCTTTGTCCAGTCTCTGAAAGGCAAATTACTAACTCATTTTCATAATAAAAAAATGAAGGAAATATGTAGACAGAAGTATTAAATGGAGAGTGCCTGTCGTACGGAAGCAGTTTTGATTCTGTTGGTTTTACAGGTTATTTTTATTCATGATGTCATAAATAAATAACCTATTATTTGTTGGCCTTGGATCATTAAGGGCCTAATAAGAATTTCCCCCATAGGAATATGAAGGACAACCTGATACTTCTTACACAGAAGCACACCTGGGAATTTCAGCCACGTTTTGTAAATGAGCTGGGGCTGGTTGTGAGCTTTTAACTATGGTCCCTGCCTCAGTAACGCAGGAGAGTTGCCCTGGTGTAGTAGCAAGGGATTAATCAAGGAGGTGCACTGCAAAAGATCAGATTTCTTCTACTTGGTAGAACTCACACCGTGGGGACTTAGGGTCTGCAAAGGAAGCTAATTGAGTCTTCAACAGGAGTAAGTTCAAAAGAGAAAAGCAGGTAAGAGAGCTAAATAAATCTAGACTTGTGTTTTGAAAGGTATTCAGCATGTTGTTCATGTGTACTTTATCTACTAATCACTTTTACCTGGTGCATGAGTCTAAAGCTTCAATTTAATAATTTTCATTTAGATATCAGGAAATGACATACATTCATTTATTTATTCATATCTTTGTGGTTTAAGAAAATAATTAAAAATCGCCTTTGCTCCTGATGACACCTGTGTCAGTTTTGCCAGTAGTGACTGGCAAAAAGCTGTTGCAATTGGAAAAGTGTTCTGTTAACTGTGCAGGCAGCTCTGATGGAGAATGGGTGACTTTGTAGTCAATATTTGTATCTACTGTGTAATTCATTTCGTGCCAGTTGGCAGCTATGTTCACAGTCTAGAGCAGTGGGCTCACAGGTGTCTCGAGTCAGAGCTGCAGTTTGACTTGGTTCCCCTTGCTAGGTGAAGTGAGGAGGGAGGGAGCAGCTGTGAGTGAGAGACCGTTCCTAATGAGAGAGCTGGGCTGTTGTCAGTGACAAAGCATCAGCTTTCCTCTGCTGGGTCTCTCCCATTACCCTTTTCTCTCGCCCAGCAGCTCGTCTTCCTGCCACGCTTATGTAAACTGTAAAGAGCTGGAGCAGCTACTGCAGCTGCTGAAGTTGTGTGCATGGAATTAGAGGGAAGCAGCCCATCAGGCAAGCAGCTTTCTCACTAGTGTAGTATAAATTGTCTCTCTTGCTGGACATCATCTCAGCCAGTGAAACAGAAAGAAAGCTCAAGCCTGAATGGTGGATTTTTTGGACTATCTTTTTATGTACATTATTCTTTGATTGCATCCAATATGTCTCTCTAAGATGATGATTTAATTAATTTAAACCAGGATTTTTTTAGTTTTTTTCCCCATGTCTCCATATTTTACATGCAAACATGATGAAAGTGTCAAACTATGTCTACTCATCATGATAACAGAAGTATCAAAGTGGGGACGTGGTCATTTTATACATAGAAGTTGTCTAAATGCATAACAGGTTACAGTAGAACATGGAATCACTTAAGTGTGCAGATTTAATTATTATTAGATCATATTACTGGAGGTCTCGAGTCACAGCTGGGGCTTCACTAAAGACTTGTTTTCTCTCTTCTTCACAGCCTTCTGTCTGGATTTCCATTCTCAGTTACCCTAGGTGCCTCAGAGGGTTATGTCAGGAGGCTGTTAGAGCCACCCTGCAATATCTTGAAACATGAGGGCTTTGAAATCTTTGTTTGGAAGTATCTCAAATATCAGTATTTGAGTTTGTATAGAAACAATCAGTGGAAGAGAGAATGCACTCATTTGCCAGCCACTAGGAAGAGTTCTTTGAGGAGCATTTCCCATGCTCCAGTCTTTTCCTTCTATCTTTCTGTTTCTGGGGTGACAGGGGACAGTTTGATCTGTCTTTCAGACTTGTATTGCAGAGAGCAAGAGCATGAAGCAGACCACGGGCTCTAAGGACTCTTGTCATAAGCAGACAACAACTCTCCAAAGGGCACATATATGTAGGGTGTGAGCAGTTTGAAGTCTTGCCACTATGGGTAAATAAGTTTCTGATTCAAAAGGCTAATCACACATTCTTAGTAGAGAAGCTGGAGTGGGGTATCTCCAGAAAGCATTGCTTTCTGACCTTTAAAGCTGTTACCTCCAGGGCAGACTGAAGCAGGATGTGTGCCTCGCTATTGACTGTGACATTCCTGTCCTAAAAATAGATCACTACAATCCCTTTCTGGTTCAGTCCGGCACCCTCTGTGGGTATATAATATTCACACAGGTCTCGATTGTTACAGGGTTTTAGTAGCTGGACACCCAGATGGAAGGAATTCTAAAAGCCTCAAATTGGGAAAAGAAGGTGAAAAAAGAGGAAGGAAAGTACCTCATTGTGGTTTTGTTTCCTATACTACAGAAAATGTTTCCTGTGGAAATCTACAGCTTCATCTGAGTCTGCTGAGATCAGAGATGACTAATCCACTTAGTGGATCCTTCAGCAATGGGAAGTGGCTGCACAAATCTTTGTAAACCAGGGGATCTTTTCTATCTCATTTATATAGTTAAGAGTTATTATAGTCTTGACTACAAGCATATGGGTATACTCTGCACCATAATAAATGCTTTATCTTTTATATTCAAGGTAACCTGTTGATTCTATTTTTATTTTTGAGCATGTTTTTTCTGTATGCAGAAATCAAGCATTTTTATGAATACATTCAATTTCTTGCTGGTTTTGATTACTGTAAAAGGCAGTAAATGTGAATTTACACTGGACTGGTTGAAAACTGGTAAGGAAAATAAAACATTGCATAATGCATTTATTTATTTTCCAGCCAACACTGTCAGTCATCTAAGGCCATACAAAACAAATGTACCAATCCTGTTTAGCCCCATTCATGCTGATCTTCATGTAGTTGAGTTGCTCATTTGATACCAGTATAAAATGGTAACATGTAGGAGTTAGCCATCATGGGAATACCAAGAATTAATCTTTGCAACAGAAAAAACTTTTTCAGTGGCACATCAAGCTTGAGTAAGCTGACACGTTTAGATGAAGTTCAAGTTCCCTCTAACTAAACCTGTTACCTGCATCTTAATCAAATCACAGACTAAATCATTTTAGGTATGGATAAGTCTTTTCAGTGTTTTCAAGAAGACCACGTTAGCTTTGGTTGGTGGTGAAGACCCCTTCAGTGCCCTGAGAAGGAACTGACACACCATTTCAACTGCAGCACAAAGAGCTGTGTCAGATCCCCTTCAAAATGCTAACACAGCACAGTGGAAGCAGAAACTGGAACATCAGTTCCTTGGGGAAGATGCAGATGATACAGGGGAATAGTCATTTGTGTAGCTGGGGCAGGTAAACACAAGCATTCCTGTTAATCCACCAGTCACCTGCACGGAGGAGACTTTGAGCTGAAGATGTGTTCAAGTGAATTGTGGGACCAGACTTCTATGTTTGCCTGTCATCTTCTGTTTGCTCTTCTTTCGGGGTTGGGGAAAAGGGACAAGGAATCACTGTGTTAAAAGAAAAGATAGGCTCATCCCTTCTAACCCACCTGCTGCTTCTACCCTGTGCTGAACTTTTAGTGTTACAAGGAAGTCATTGTGAGTCTGTAACTTCTGAGCTGAGGAAACACATTCTTCACATTAATAAGCAGTTTCCCACAACAAATAGCAATGGGAACTTTTGGGTTCTTCATTGGAAAGAATGATACTAATTGTTTTGCCATAATAAAGTGGCTATTAGGAACTCCTTCCCCACATCCCCCTTTTTTCAGGTCAGTGTGGCACATTCCAATTTGTGTTTGCTTCAAAGCACAGGAGGAATCTTGCATGGAGGGATAGGGTTGTTTTATCATGCTCAGGCATGCAACCCGTAAGCCTTTTACTTTCTTCATATACCCCAATTTCAGGGTAGTTGGGAGGATTCTGGATTTCCCCCCTATGCTGAAAAAATGCAGCATTCTTTGTTTTTCCATCACAAATGAACTGAAACCCGTTATCTCTGTACTGAGCTGAAGTGATTAAAATAGTGTGGAACAGATGGTTTAAATGCTGCCAAAGATTGAATCTTCTGCTATTTTGTTTCTTGAAACAACTACATTAATTCCTGAGTCAGCTTTGAGGGTACCATCATAACTCATCTGAGATGAGAGAGCATGCTTGTTTCTCTGTCTTTGACTGCTAATTAATAGCAACTAATTAATTTAATTTTTTAAATTAAAAAATGCATACTAAAAGCTGAGGTAACATATTTTCAGGAAGGACAAAGATGGAAGTTTTTCTGTGGGGCTTTTAACAATATTTTTTTCTTGGAAATTTTGCTGCTTGTATTCGGGTTCATTCTGTGGAGGGGAAAACCTTGTTCCAGTTCTTCTGGAATGAGGACATTGCAGTGCTTTGAAATGGTATTCGGTTTTGGCACTTAATGTGTGAGTTTGGCGGTCTTTACACATTGATTTGTACACAGAAATTTCCAGACAATCTTGTGATCCAGAAACCCCTCATAAAACTGTCAGTGTCAGGTGTGCTTTCCCTGCTGCTCCAGATGCACAGATACCTTCCACTGAAGGCTGAAGACCAGGGGAATTGGAAACAGCAGAGTCGTGTCCTCCCCAGTGCATGTTGAGAAACAGCATCTTCCTCTTTTGAGGTGCCTTTTTTTTTTCTCATAAAGCCATAGTCTTTAGCTTAAATCAAAGAAAGACTTCTTTACTGTCAAGCCAAAGCATGTTGGCTATATGAGTGAATGTGTGATGGCACAACACACCATACAAGACTTTTCCAAGTCTTTCACTTCTGCCATGGAGCTACTCCAGCAGTTTTATGGGTTGAAAATTATGACAAGGTCTTTTGATATTGCAAGTTGGAGACTTGGATTCTGGGGAGTCTGACCCCTGGCTCTTCTTGCTGTAAGACTTTTGCTGTCATATATGCTGCAGGTGTAGTTGCTAAACCTGAGTTGTTTCAGTACACCTGAGGCCCACTAGAACTGAGTAATGATTTACATTTTAAATATTTACTCTGTTTTTCTTTGTTTCCCTAAGGGTTTAAAGGCTTGATACTAAATTGGAGGGGTTTTCCCTGATATTTTTCCTTCAATGAATGCAGTATCACTTGTTGGTCAAACTTTGGTTAATGGACTTTAGATCTCTTCAGTTACCAATTATTTTCTAAGGCACAGGAAGGCAAGTGAGAGGAGAGGAAGGATTTCAAAGGTTCTCTATTGAAACTTGTAGTTTTGTTTATTTTTTGAATTCTCCTCAATACTCATACTAGGAAGTGACATAATTGCGTAGACTTTTAATTTCCTCAAGGGTCTGTGTGGTCTTCCTCCACCATCTCAGATGTTGGCTACAGATGTTTAAAATCACTTCCTCCCAATTAAACATCTGCTCCAAAGTGACAAAGTGTAAGACCACAGATGTCTGGAAGGCCAATGTATGCACCAACAGTTTTTGTTAGTAGATATGATGGAAATGTTTTCCCTTGCCTCAGCTTTTAATGCATAGCCAATGAGAAATTGCTCTGCTCATTGAACTCCATGTGGGAGACTTGGTGCTGGTTTTAAGTACACGTTTGAAAATGCCTGGCATTTTTGTAAGTCTTTTGGACACCTCTTGTTCAAGGTTGTCACTTGCTTTACTAGGGGTTATTTGCTGTCCACATCTGGTTTCCTTGGATGAAAAGTAGTGATGTGAGCTGAAACAGTGACTTTACTATTTAATTAGAGGGAATATTTTAGAAAATATTTTGCTATTATAAAAACCTGTATTTTATTTTATTTTTAAAACTTGGTGCAGTATGTATGTTGTACCAAATGAGGATTAATGTAGCAGTCTCAATGCCTCATAGTCTTTGCCTGGACTGGCCGCAGGTGTGTGCAAGAGAAAAAGTGACTGTGAATAAATGGTAATAACAGTATTGTAACTGGGAGAGGAATGGAGAAAATAATAGATCTTTTAAAATTTGTTTTCAGAGCTAGAATATTGAATATTGATGACCTTAGGTGAAGGTAACAAAAGATTAAAAGAAATTAATTTCAGAAGATGTCAGCGAAAAATAATGGGCTTGTGCCACGTGGGAGAAACCAATAAAAAGGAAACACTGGCAAAAAAACCCCTTTGCTAATAGAAATTCAGCAATTTAAGTCTAAATTAAAACTTATATGGAAAATGAACTTAAAATACATACAAGAGTTTGTGTGGGTATGTTTTTGATGTACTGTAGTGTTAGTAGCATTTTGTAGGTTGTTACTTCTCCTGTTATATCTTATTCTGCAGCTGTGCAAGCAGTTGGTGAAAGCATGATGTGCTTTGCTGTGTCAGTGCTGTGAAGTAGACATTGTAAGGATTTTTTTTGCAGGGTGGGCAGTGGGGGAAAGCACTAAGTGAGAAACATCCCAAATTACACATATGGGATAATGTTTCGGGGGCACAGCCTACTGACCAACCATTAAATGATAAATGTGAAGTGAAACATTTTCAAAAAATGTAACATTTGTCAAAGCAGAATCCCTAAGCATGAAATTCTTTAGGTTCAAGATGCCGAATTTGGCGATGCAGGCATGTGAGCTGAGCTGTGACCAGTGTAGTCATGATGTGTGTGCTGCTGAACAGCTCCTCATGGTAACGACGTAACCCAGGCCTTACCACAACCCAAACCATTGCAAAAGGCCACTTAGACAAGTGAACACAGTTTGAAACTCAGTTGTTATAGTCACATCCTTGATTCTAATGATGTGTGTTTTTAAAAGAAAGACGTATATCATTCCTAGCTTTCTTAAATTTACAATGCTACTTTCTTAAACGAGTTATTGAAAAACTTAGTTCTTCCCTTAATCTACTTATTAGAGAACTAAATATTTGTTACCCCAAGTACTGGCTGTAGTCAATGTACTCCCTGTGCTAAGGAGGTGACATCATCTGCTGCAGTCACCAAAGAAGAAAGTGCCAAATTTTCAAAGGCTGTAATCTGTGGTTTTTCTGGTGCCCTGATGCAGTGCTGGTTGGTTGTAATGTTGGTGTAACTCACTGGTGCTCTCATCGGTCCCATATGAGATAAGTGCCATTTGTGCTAAGACACTCTGCACACATTTTGAAGGTCCTTCCTATGAAAAACTTTTATTGAGCCAGACAGGAATGAGGGTAAAGGAAGGCAGGATTTGGAGAAGAAGAGGTGGGAACTGAGTTAACCCTATCAGAGAACTGGGAATTGATGTCTTGAGTCTCCCAGTTGCCTTTATCACACCATTGTTTTTCTGCTGGTGCCTTTTTTGAGAGAGAAGATAAAGAATTTACAGAGTTTATGGTCATGAATCTTCCTCCTGGATTTGAAATTGTATTTTTCAAAATGAGGAACCTCCTGCAGAAATGGACAGGGTTAACTCAGCTACAAGAGCTTTTAGACTAATTACAATTTGAGAGCAGTCAGAAACCAAATTTAACCAAACATCTCAGTTTAAGGATCATGTTTTTATGAGGCTGTTCAGGGCAATACAGTCAGTGACAGAAGGGAGCCAGTCTTGTCACAGGGGACTGAGGGCTCTGTATGAGTACCTGACTCAGTGCCTCTCAGAGCACAGCGACCTCCTCACCTTCTGCCTATGGGATATACCCACAGTCCTCATCTATTCCCTGAAGTGAGGATAGCAGGCAGGTAGTGGATTTGCTATTAAGCACTGGTATAATCGATTACATTAATGTGTTGAATTCCTCCCAAGCTGGGCTCAAGTGGCAACACAGTGACTTCTTTCCTTTTTCACCTCTCTGTTTACTGTCTTTGTAAATAAGGTTGGGTACTGCTTTTGTTTCATAAGATGCCGGGCAAAAGTGCCTTCTTTTCTATGTCCCCATCTTTTTTTCATTTACCAGTGCAGAAAGGAAAATGTACCAGGTTGCTTGGGAGAACTTGGTCGAATTTGGAGGAATCTCCAGTGTGACTGCCTCCCCAAAGCACGCCTCAGTCTTTAAAGCAGTTCCTTCTCCTCGCTGTTGTCTCCCAGAAGGCAGGGGAGGCTGCTCCCCCTGTCTTGGTTGCTCCTCCCAAGGGCCCCACTTGCTGGTCTGGTAGTTAATGCAGGAGTTTCAAGAATGTATGGATTTTCCTTCAGATTTACAATTCATGTTTGAGCTTACTTGCTAGCTTGCATTGCAGTTGGTTGACACAGTTGTCTTCAGTATTTGTTAACCACTTGCTTTGGGAAGTGTTGCTTTCCCACTGATTTTTTCCTTACCTTTGCATTCCTCTGCCTGCAGGATGAGTATCCTGAAAGAGCATTGTTGCTTAAATATCAGCTCTTTAATCTGATGTAATTATTTAGAGAATGTTTTCATGTTTTTGATGAAATAAGATATCTCAGTCAATACTTTGTCTGAAAGCAGTATAAATATTTTATCAGAATCAAGTAAATCGTGTTACACATTTTAGTAGGTTTAAGGTTGTTACTTGCCTTCCTCTGGCATTCTGTAGGGATTCAGGCCCTTTTTTTTTATTGCTGAATGCCCATGAATTATTCTTGCTGTTATATAAGAATTCTTGAGAATTTAGTTGTACTCTTAAAGCTAAAAGTTAAAAAATAGTACGGATCATTTTAGTTATGATGATACTCTAATCCTCCTTGCGTCTCTGGGCTGTAGTGTAACTCCAGTGATTAGCCATGAGAAAATTAATTACATTGGACCCATACAACTTCAGTTTAGTTCATCTCTCCCTGTAGCACTGGTGATACTTCAGACAAAATGTTGATTTGAACAATGGTTTGTTTTTCTTTATTTCTCATCATAAATTGACAGAATTGTCATGCTTATTCCCAGAATTTAGAAACTACTTGCATGGGTCTGCTGCTTTTGCTTTTAAATAACTCCAAATTTAAAGACACATAGGTTTTTTTCCTGATTGCTCTGTTACTTTATTTTGGAAGAAGCATTCAGTAATGTAAATTAGGTTGCAACAGAAAAAAAACCAAACCTGGAATATGTGTGTGATTTTTTTTTTTTTAAATCCTGAGGCCAATGGAGAGAGTTCAGGTCAATAGGCATGCACTGGGTTAGAAGTTTTATCGTATATGACATTCCCTGGGAGCCAGCAAAAAAAACGAAGCAAGAATAACCACCTACACCCATGTACACTACTTCCTAAAATCTTTTCTATAGAGAAATTGCTACCAAAAAGGAAGCGAATCCTGGTTGTTTTCATAGAGAACCCAAGGAAAAGTCTGTTTTCCTCATGTGAAAAAATAAGATTGTGCTGTAGACTTGAAATAGTTTGCTTACGGTGTAGCAGGAGATAGTTTGCAGTCAGTGGCATGGGACTGCAGTGGAAATGGGACCAGGAGTACAGAAGTGACAAACTGAGGGTTATTGAGAAACTAGCATTATCCCTCTCTCATCTGCCCCTTTGCACCAGTGTGAAAACAAAGTGACAAACTGATTTTATCTTTGCCTCTGTCTTTGTCCCCCTTAGTCCCAGGAGCGTGACAAGATTTCCAAGAGAACTAGAAGGCATATAAGTCTTCTCAGCTTGCTGAAATAGCCATTTCTCTCTATTAAATGATGAAGCTGTTAAGGAGTGGTGCTGAAAGTTACTCGTTAACTTCTTTGTTTTGGTTTTGTAAAGCTGACTTCCATTTCCCCCTCTCTGATTTTGATACAGGAGTTTATGGCAGACCCCTGTGATTCTGATCTGATCGAAGTGAGGAGACTTAGGTCACTAACTTGGCTCCTTCAGTAGAGATAAGAGCTACCATTAAATCCTAGAAAGATGTAGCAGATGAGAGTGCAGATAGTAGTAGAATATGAACCCTAAATTTGTCATGGCTATAAATATTAAAATCATAGGCCTTCACCCAGAGGAATGTCTTCAAAGAGGTAAAGGTAATTTAAAGAAAGCGAAAGGCAATTTGGAGAGTACATGCTATTCATGAGAAAATAGAAGTGGTTTTGATGAGACCTGAGGCACTCTAGAAGTTGTGTCTTTCCTTCTGAAAAGTCCCTGCCTCACGAAGGTTTGTCATTTCTAATACCTTATCACAGAAATCATCTTAAGAAAAAGCAGAATTTTTTTTTATTGATTTCTGTAAATATGTCTAATATTGCCTTCCCCAAAGTAAATAGAAATGTAGCTTTTGTAACTTTCTCTTAACTTCGATGAAAACACTTTGCTTTCACTCTACTAGCTTTTCTTTGTATGTATGAAAGTAAATTACATCTCCTTTAAGAAAAAATTTTAACGTGAGTTATTTTAAAGCCCACACAGCATTTTTCAGACAGCAGGTCCTCCAGGCCAAGATAAGTGGCCTACAGAGTAACACTAAAGTTTGTTGAGCCTCGCTTAAATAACCTGCCAGCACTTTTTAATTCAAAATGTTGATTAGAAAGGTGCAGTTATCAATAAATAGTTTGGAGAATTGACATTGACTGTTTGGCCAAAAGTTAAAAGCTGTGGTAATGACCTGTGGTTTCTCAGTTCTTGGATGTGCTGAACTGAAAATATGTTAAAGATGTTTAACTTGTAGCAGCAGGAGATTTAGCACTTTGAGAAAATCAGACCCAATTATGCCTTCTGCAGTTGAAGTATTCAAAATTTTCATTTTCTCATCTTCTGCAGATTGTACTCTCTCATTTAAGCTGGTCTCACTGCACCTGAACTTTCACTTCAGTTTTTGTAGTTAGAGGAGATACTTGAGTATATACTCTATAAGTACTTTAAGTAATTAAAAGAAATTAAGTGATTAAAATAGAGTTGTCTGGTTAAGATTCCAAAAAAAAAAGTTCAAATGTAATGTTTACTTAACAGTGCATTTAAATATGAAGCAAAAAGTAAAACCACATTTATGGCCTAAGGAAACATGCAAAATTTTCCTGTTTTTACTTTGGAGGCTTCATTAAAAACAGCTCGCTGTCAAACTTCCCATTCTAAAGCTTCTGCCTTGAAATATTTAATCCTTAATGTTCAGTCTTTTGACTGTGGACAATCAACCCACCAAGGTAACAGTGGACAGAGAGACTCAACTGATGCATATTGATTAAAAGAGGATAGTTCTTGTCATTCACAGTGGAAGAATTCTAGACTTGAATAAAACCATTTCAAAGCATCTCTTGGGACAGGATTCTGTTCTGGTGCCTGTACATTGTGAAAGCACAACTTTTGTGAAACTCTCCATGTGATGTTGCAGGAGATAAGTAAGAAACAGTGTTAAATACTGATGGATATTTTCCAGATTATGGAAATGTATATTTTCATTGCTATACTATTGCAGCATAGTCTATCAGAATGTAAATTATTTAATGGATGTAGTTATTAGAATATCTTGAAGTGTGAACATTCCAAGGTATAGACTTGTTCTTATTCTCAAAGTAGGCTAGATCTATGCTAGCAATCCTCTAGTAACATAGGATATGTTTATGTGCATGCCAGAAGCCCTCCTTTAGTGATGCCACATAAACCCTCAATTATAAATTTAATTTCAGTGAAAGCCCAATAAGGGCAATATAAGACATAGCCTCCTGCCAGTATGAACCGTGTCTGTGCTTGGTAGGACCTGACAGCAGGGCTGTCTCCTGTGGTTCTACTAAATATTTCTCAGGCCTAGAAGACTTCTAACATCCTTTAAAGAAATACATAGGCTTCTTTAAACAGAAATATATGGAAAATGGTAAGAAGAAAAATAAGAAATGCGAGTGTAGCTATTTGGTAGGAATATGCCAGGTATTTATTGACGATCTCAAAGTGAGTGGTACTTTTGTGTGGTAATAATATGTTTTGGTAACTTCATGTTCTGCTGTTCTCAGCTTATTTAGCCCACAAGCTATGATGCTTTAAAAAGATTCACAGTTTAAGAAGGATTGAATGCTCTTAGTGGAATCCCTCTATATCTATATGTAGGTATATGGTTATTTACCATGCATGCCCTTGTATGTTGTTCTTAATGATTATATTTTCATTATTTTATTTGAGAAGATGCAATTACACTATCTATATAACAAGGAATGTTCTTCTTAAATCTAAGTAATAGGTAGTGAAGGGTTAAAAATCTGAGATCTATTAATGTAGAGAAATGCTGACACAAGTTTTTCAGTCCTTTTCCTGACAGAACACCCATCTTTAATTTGCTTCTCTCTTTACCCATATAACATTGTACATCTGTCCTTGAAAACAGCTCTTGCAGCATGAGCATAGCCAGTGGAGTCAATTTAGCAAAGGTTGCTGTCTGTGTCCTAGTAATGCAGGCAGACAGCCTGGAGCTATGACTTATAATCAGCTGAACAGGTATATGAATAATTACTAAAGATACAAACGTGCGTTAATTGCTGGGTTTAGTGCTGTTCTCATAAATTGTTACAGAATCACCCCCCTCTAGCTCCTCCTCCTAGTACTAACATGTCAAAATGGGTATTTTTCTCAGATTGTAACTTATCTGGTAGATTTGAGAACTTTTTAAGATTCTTGCTGGTGTTTAAGCATACCAATACTCCCTGAGAATCCTTTATCTCCCCTCTGAAGCTCTGAGGCATTGAAGTATTAGGAGTTGACTGAGACCTGAGTTTGCCAGTTTCTGAAAGCAAAAACTGATGTTAAGCTGTTGTTTCTCATAAAATTATTGTCTGCTAAGAGGTTTCTCTAATGACTCTGAGCAAAGCCACTTTCTTTTCAGACCATTCCATTTTTTCTGCAGTCACTGTATGTTTGATTATCAAAACAGAGAAAACTATCAAGAATGCCCCTCTCCCTCTAGTTTTATCCTGTTGCTAATGCAGTAAATTCTCAGTAAGTGGGAAAAATTAAGGAATGCTCTTAGAAATTGATTAGAGTATGAGGGGAAGAGTGACAGTGACTGCATTTGGTCTTCACCAGGAGCATTTTTCCTTATTAGGCTACTTTGCAAGCTAAATTGTACTTTATCTCACAGTCTGCTAGAAATAACTCTGTATGGCTTTCTGGCAGATTGATATAAAAAGTGTATGATGATGGTGCATGGGGTTGTTTAAACACAAAGCTAGAAGCATGAGCTGGCCTCCAAATGATGAATGTCTTTGTGTTCCAGAATGGAAGCTTTCCAAGACAGTGATGCATAGCCACCAATTTGTAACTTTTCTTTTAATTTGTAACTTTGGACTTTTATCTATTTGATTATTTATATAATCCTCATATGTTTGATATGGCATCATTAAACATTTGAATGCACTTTCAATGGTTTTTACACTCTACAAGTGATTTGAAGAAAGTGACATTCGGTGTAATTTTCATAGACTTTTTTTTAAATAAACCTTTCCCCCCAACCACTGCACCTCAATTTTCTCATTTTGATGCTCTCACAGTTCACTCATAGCACAGAAAAAAAGTTCTATCATGAACTTTCCCATGTATAAAATGTAAATACTGAGGGTAATGAAGGACATATCTTCTCTTTATATCTTTTCTTACTGCATTTTTGTTCCACTCATGATGTTTATATCACATATTCTTTCTCATAGCTGATACCTCCCAGTATTAGTGGATTGGTTTTTAAAAGTAGTAATAAAAAGGATATAAGCAATTAGTCTAGGTTTCCTCTCAAACCCATTTTTAGATTAGAGGCAGCCTGGTGAAATGGGACCAAGAGGGGTCCACATGCAGGGGGGGATGACTCAAGTTGAGCCAGAAAACCAGAGCAGCAGCTGCTCACACTGCTGTGATGGCGCTGGGATAAGAAGTGTCAGCTGGATATGAAGGCCTAGAAGGAAAAGTTAAAGGAAAATAGTCACTGGGATTGATATTCATGGAGGGCTTATTCTTTTGAGATCTTAATGAGGAATATTCATACAATTTATATTTCTGAAAAATACTGTGAAAAGTCAAAACAGCTCAGACTGGATTTACAATGCCAAAAAGTGTCCAAGAGCCCTAGCAGGGCTTCTACTTTCCAAGCTTCAGTTTCATTTACTCTTTTACATCCCATTTGTTCTACATAGCCTCACAAGCTGCTGTTCTAATAGTTTTCTATCTTCTTTCACTGAGACCTGATTAAGTTGCTGTCTTCAGAGCTGCCTCCCTATCCCCTTGAACAGTTAATCAGGGAGAGAGAAAGCTTAGCTGTAATTAACCCACAGCTTGCCAGAGGTGGGCCTTCTGCTGTATATTCAATAAAACCAAATATTTTTAGGGAGAATAAATTCTTAACCATCTTGAAAAGTAGCAGAAAAAGTGTTTTACTGAAGCACATACTAGAACTTTCTTAGAGAGGTTAGGAGTCCTCATGGCATTGAATGTCTTGCTTTGTTGTAACAGGGTTTTTAGTACTTTGCAGAACATGTGAATGCTTAAAGATGTGAATGCTTTAGATTAGTTTGAAATCTAAAGAATGGTTCATCAGATATTCCCTCAAGGTGGTAGAAGGCTAAAAATGTCTACACTATATGAGGATAATCAAGAAGTTTGCAAGATGTGGTATAGAAAAATTTAATCAAAACTAGTGAAAAATATGAATGTTTTAGAAATTCATGCTGAAAAAATGGATGTTGATTGGAAAGGGCTTTAGTTAATTTTGATTTCTTTCTGATTTGCTAGAAGAGATGTCGTGAACTCTAGCCCAGGTACCAAAAGAAGCACAGAAAGCCATTTGTGCCATGCTCCAGTTTACCAAGGAGTTCCACTAGAAGCTTCTAAAAGTTGGAAAAACAATGAAGCTCCTGTGTCATGAAAAGCAGCTTTTAAAACATACATGAGTATTTGTAGCAAAATAGATACCTTAAAATAAGGGCAGAGCATCACAGGTGCAGTATGTTGCATCTGTCTTTAAAATTGCCTGAAGAACAAGTCTGGGTGCGAGGGGGCAGCTGCAGTGACTCTGCTGCCAGTGAAGTAGTTCTGGGGACAACTCTGAGCTGATGCCATCAGTACAGTGATACCACAGGTCTGTGAAGCCTCTCTTCTGACTGCCACGCTACATCACAGATGTGATTTTTCCTTGGTGTACTTTGTTCTTTATTTCTGCATGCTTTGGTTACTTTTCCTTCTCAGTTTTCCGTAAAAGTACAGCTGTGAAGAGAACCAAAGGTACAAACATAATGAATGGCTTCACTGTGTAGTTCTGAGTGGTTTTTTGCATTGTAATTTTGTAGATCATCTTGTTTTTATGCACATGGTAAAGACATTTAATCAAAAAAAAGAATAAAGGAAATAAAGATTAGGAAATTGGAACATTGTTAGACGGACTAAGGTAGATCTCCTTTTCCAAATATTTTGGCAATTGGCAGAGGTGTTCGTCAGAGTGCCTAAAGGTCTATCCTGAGTCTCTGCAGAGGCTTGAAGGAGCATTGTTTTGTAATGGGGTAACAAGAACATGCACATTTCCACAGTCTTGAAAGTTAGATAGGGCATAAGTCTCTTTCAGAAGGTTTTGAGTGTTTTGGTCCAATTGCTGTGTGCATCCAAAACAGCATTTGGTGTTTCTAGGTGTGCAGTTCAGATCAGAAGGTTCATCAAAACATTTAGTTACCAAGGGCTACAAGCAAAGAGTGGCCATGGGCAGCAGAAAAAGAAGGAGATGCTGTCTTATTACATCTTGTGACTTCCCTACCTTGGTTTTATAAAGCCTAATACAGAAGGTGACCAAAGGGTATGTACCTTAGCCAAAGAATTCTTTGCAAAGTAATAATCTCTTACTTAAACAGGATAGGACTTAATCATGTGAAAGGGTCTTTTTTATTTTGCTTTTAAATACTGGACTTTCCTTTCACACTTCTTTTTGAAAGGAGTTTATTTGACTATGCAAAAATGAGTTATGCATGAAAGACACTTGATGCAGAGTCGACGGATTTTAATTTTTATTTTTTCAAGTACATGGTTGTTTTTTTTACTGGGATGCAGCCCTTAGATTTATAACAGCTTCAACTGATTCAACCTACTGTGAAACATTAGGAAAAATCGACAAGGCCACTGATCCATGTATTCTGTGTATTTCAACTATGTAATTGTAAGCCTTCTGAAGAGTTTTTTGAATCCTTTGAATCAATAGTAAAATATATACATATCCAGGGAACTAATTCTTGGGCAAATAACCTGCTCTAGACAAATATTGTAAGGAACTACCCTGCTGTGTTCAGCAATGCAGCAAAACTCGGATGAATAAAGATTAGTCTCCAAGATAAACCTTTAAATCTTTGGTCATAGAAAATTTGCATTGCTAAAGGATTATATTATGACTCAGTGGGCAATAACTGCTATTACAGCTACTTGAAGAGATTGTCCTTACCCATTTACGTTTTCTTTCTCTGAACAACTTGTCTGCTCTTTCCTCAGCATACTTCTCTCAATGATACCACAGTAGAACATGAGTCTGTTCCCCCTTCTATCTTTGGATACTGGAGTATCCAAATGGGTGATTTGATCTCCACCCCTCTGCAGACTCTCCTTCTTTTGCTGTTGGTGGTCTGCATCTTTATTACAGGTGTTGATTTATTTGATTAATTTTTTGCAATATCACCAAAGAGGGGCAAGGCAGGAGAGAAGGGAGAATTACGCCCAAAGGCTACCTCACTTGAAGTAGTTGAAGATAAGCATCATGCCGTTTATGTTGAGCAATCAAAGGCACCTGAACATATGAACATGTTCACATCGTTACCTTGTTCACCTTAAAAAATTGGTGTTCCATGGGCATGTCTGTTGCATCATCACAACTTAAGGACAGGTTTCTGACTTCTTAAAATTCCACTCCTTCAGAGAGGTGTGCAGGCATGGAGAGCAGAGAGCAGTACGGTAAGAATGTGGTTTGCTTCTGTGCCAAGCGGTGACTGATAGGATTGAGATTTGGGAAGTTTCTTTTGGGAATATTGTTTTGTATTGACAGTGTATGTTAAACAGACAAACGTTGTCTCCTGCTTTGAGATAAATGGGATTTGCTCTGAAAACATTCCAGCTCTTCTCCTTAATCAGCTAGAGGTGGTCCAAGTAAGTGTCTCCTCTTTCCCCCCCATGTAGAACCCCAAGATGTCCTAACCCCCATCTTCCCTCTCCCATGGGGCTGAGCTGGGACAACAGCCAGCAGCAGGCACACCCCTAGATTCCCTGGGCCTCAATAGAGCCACACAAAGCACAGCCAAAGAGTTTGCTCTCCCACCCTTGCGTGTAAAAAGTGCTTCCCAGTATGGACCTGCTTCTCCCAGTAGGATGTGTCTTCAGTGAGTTGTGTTAATAGTTATCACTGCCTCAGATAACCTTCCTTGTGATGTAATTTGACATACTCCTGTCAGAGGGGCTTAAACATAGTAATCTTTAAAAATGATTGGGAATTTGCCCTAGAGAAAAAACTGTTATGATTAATTTCTACAAATGATAAACCACTCCTTCTTCAAAATACTGCATGCTATGAAGTGTGATTTAATCCATTTAACTACAGAGCCTGATGCTTCTGACAACTGTGACTCAAATGTCATCACAGAAAGTGATATTTCAAGTGGCAGGGTGGGATTAGAAACCTGCTGAAGATTTGTCAAAGGAGAAGTAAGTACATAATTTTTAGATAAGTGATTTGTCTACTCTAAACCACTTCCTCTGAAAAGACAGGCAGCTTTAAAAGAGAAACTTACACTGTTACACTAGAAAGAGCAATTTAATTGCAGAGATACTACTTAGGATGGTAGGTAGAGAAAAAAACATAGGATACTGGGGAATGGGTTTTCTATACAGAAAAAATAAAATTATTTTTCACCCTCAGAAAAAAACTTAATCAAGGCTTGTATGAGGAAGGAACCACTCTCAATATTTGGGACTTCACGAACCTGATACGTTCTTGTTGCTCCTTTGTGTGTTTTTTCAAACTACGATAAAAGACCATGGTAGCTTGTGAACTGTGTGAAAATTCTGTAAATGCAGTAAAACCTGAAACAAGCACAGAAATGTTCATTCTATGTCTGTCAAGAATTCATGTGGCATTAGAGCAATTACCAATTTCATTCACATCCACTAGGTCTGAACTCAGTGCAGTTACATTAGTAGGGCAATTTGGTCCTTGTTTTGAATTATTGACATACTTCTCATTGCTTTGACAGTCCCCTAAAACTTGTGCTTCATATTATCTATTCTGCTAATCTAGCTGTATAATTTACATGTCCTTAAAGCATCTGTCTACCCTGAAAGGCAATGAAAAAACTGTATAAGGTTCTATACTTTTCTTCTGTATGACTGAATCTCAAATTTGGCCAACTGCAATAGAAACTACGTTTTGTGCAAGAGTTTGTTCCAACAGTCCTGTGGGCCCACCTGCATCTGTGAGGACCTAGCTGAAGGCTTGCCTAGGCTGTAGGGACTGTCTGCTATGGACGCTGGCCCAGCGCTGAGTCCTGGACCACCTGTAGGAGCCGTGTTGTTATGAAGCGTTCCTTCAGCCATGCTTGTGCAGCTCTGAGATTGCACAAAGCGAGGAGGGTTTGGTTTGCAGTTCTGCTTGGTCTGATGGCCGCGGAGAGAAAGCAATAACCCTGTCTGACAGGCTGACCTTGAGATCCTTTTTTAGGAGTGGAAGTTAAATGAGAGCACACATAACTCTTAGCTGTTTGTAGTAGATTCCCTGGGGAAAAAAACAAAGAACGTGAAATCTGACAATGCTTTTTTGTGGAATCATTTTTCAGAGAAGAGCTGCTCTTTGATATCTGTGATAGTTTGCTGCTCCGATCTGTCATGCAGCCGACTCTCTGCTAAGCTGTTTGGGAAGCACAGTTAAGTGACTGTAAGCATGGCAGGGGAAGCTGGGGCCATTTTTTCACTGAAAGGAATTTTGTTGGAGAGATAGTATTATTTACAAGTCCTCCTTTTTTTATTGTTTGTATTTTGTTTGTTTCTCGCTGGAACCCGCCGCTGCTTCACTGCGAGAGGGCCGGGTGCGCCTTTAAGAGGTGGAGGTGCCTTTATGCAGGTTGTGCGGGGAAGGAAGTGGCTCTGCACCGCGGAGGGTGGCAGGAAAAGGCTGGTGCTCGGCTGGCCACAACTTAAACTGCCAGTTTTCCCTTTGAGAGGGAGCAAAGAATTGTCACATTAGCTTCCTGGGGATTGATTGATTGTTGGTTTGGTTGGTTGGTTGTTTTTTTTTTTCCTTCGGCACTGTCAGCTGAAACGCTGACCACCACAGGCACAGCTGGACATGTGAAACTTGTTTAAAACTCTTCCACGGGCAGCCCTGAACTGGCAGTGACGTGGGAACGGATGGTGTCTTGGGAGCGGCGTGCGGCCGGCAGAGGTGAAGACCTGAACTCGCAAATACACCCCAAGGCACCTGCCGGGGCCAGGCCGTCCCGCAGGTGACAGCGGTTCCGGCGGCAGCCCGCAGCCCCCGCCTGCCTGCCTCAGTTTCCCCTGGCGGCGCAGGGACGGCGCCCGCCGAGCGGGAGCGCTGAGCGCCCGGGGCCCGCAGNCGGAAGGAAACTCCCGGCCGCGGGGGCCGCCCGCCCCGGGCTCTGCTCCGCCGCCGAGGCTGCCCTGGACGCTAATTAGCATGACTAGTTTGATGGATTTAGTCAACAGCATTCAGCAAACAGGGTAGGGGGGAAACAAGGGTATAAGATTTCCCAAATCTCAAGACTTTTCAGCCCCGGTGCCCTTAATGGTTTGTTACGAGGGCTAGAACAAGTGCTGCTTCCAATTAATTGATCGAGGGGATTTATTTCAGTATTTTGGCTGGGTGCCAGAGACAGAGGCTTTGTCCTAACGTTTTAAGCACCACCCCTCCTTGCAAGTTTGAAATGTGAGCTGCCTGGGTGGTTTTTTTTTTTCCTCCTCTCTTTCTCTCTCTTCCTTCTGGCAAAGTGGCTGTGGCTGCGTGTGTGTGTGTGTGTGCGTGTGCGTGCGTGCACGAGTATGAGAGAAGGACATACCTCTCTGTGTAATGGGAAAGCAAGACATGGATCACTAGAGACAGAAAAGAGAACCATCAATATCAGTAACATGCAGCTGAGGTGAGATTTTTCTGACTGTTTGATTTTCTTGAAACCCTTTCGGAGGATTTACAGCAGCCTTCTGCCATGCTGTATGCTGAAGACGTACTCCTGAGCAATGTCATAGGGATGCTTACATGTCTATCGCCGTTTTAGGTCTGTTCGCGTACGTGTGAAGTTTTAAAGCTTAACCTGATTCTCTTTATTGTCTCTAGAGGGTTGTAGCTTGAGCACAAATAGCCTGTTGGCAAGTACAGCATGAGCCCATTAGCAAGACTCCATCTGTGATTGGTTTTGCCTGGAAACCGGGAGACAAGCAATGAATAATTGATGTGTGTTGTGCAGTAGCTGGACAGGCAAAGAGGAGAGAGAGAGGGAGAAACAGAGCAGGGTGCCCTCAGAGGGGGAGAGCGAACAAGCTTGAAAATAGCTACTGGCTGCCTTGTGCTGAGATGAAGGCAACCCCGGCTGTCTTTGTTCTGCACTGGCTGGTTTCTGCCTAGAAGTGTTTGCAGACATATGTGGCCTCTCTGCAGCAGCAGAGGCAGGCGCGCAGAGGAGGGGCGGCAGAGGAAGCCCAGGCTTGTGAATGGGATGTAACTCGGGGGTAAGTTGGTTCCGGGGGGGCGGGGGCCGTGCGTGTGAGAGCGGGGCCGTGTGTCGGTGCGCGTTGGCCCCGGGGAGAGCCCGTGAGTGCGTGAGAGTGCGAGTGTGTCCGTGTGTCCGTGTGTGTGTGCGGGGAGCGGGTGCATTGTGGGAAGGGCCGCACGGGGCTGTCAGCGATGGCAGCGGCTCTGCCCTGCCCGGGCACGGCGGGCGGCCCGCGCCCAGCCCGCTCCCGCTCCTGTGCTGTGCTGTGCTGCTGCGCGGGGCTCGCACCGCCCTCGCCGCGGGGCTCAGCCCCTGGCGTTCGGCTACCGCGGCTGCTGTAATAAAACCGACAGGCAACAGCAATTATCAGTGGCCTTTTCTGCAACTTTAGCCTGTCTGGCGCTGTCAGAACGTGACAAGCTGTTCTGCAAACAGCAGTGACAATACTGCTGCCACCATTTCATTTTTCCTGTCTTTATAAAGACCTTGCCATGCAGAACTCACATCTGTGGCGAGTGGTTTCATAGAAGATCTCAAAGTAGTATTAGTATCAATGACAGTCTCGGGTATTCCACTTGACAAGTTTTTTGCCCGTTATGTTGAGTAGTAACAAGTGTCTTGTTTATTCTCTTCCTGTGTAAAAACTAAAAAGGTTATTTAATTTGCGTATGTTTTAAGGAGTTTTCAGAAAGTTTCAAACTAGTGGTGCCAGACTGGAATTTGGGACGTTGGTTTTGTTGTTTAGTTTAGTTAGTTGTCTTAATGCAGATAATATCTAAAGACTGAATAAAATAGCATATATCAATGTACATAAAAAACAAAATGCAAAGGATCTATGCAGCTTCAGTGTTTGCGATTCAGACATTGGCAACACCGTGTGTCAGGGGAAGAGAGGTTCGTATTGTAGATAACAGCTCTTTGAATCAATAAAATCACTATGTAAGGTAAGATAGACTTTGCATAAAGTAGCATCAGTGATTCTTGGTCCACTAAAGCCACCGTCAAAACAAGTTGTGACTTCAGTCATGCAAACTGCTTGTCCCAAGTTCAGGTGAGCCCATTATAAGATCCAGTTAAAAATCCCTTCCTGACATCTTTTGATGAAAACAATGCTCTCTGTAGACATTTCATGGGGTGAACTGGTTAAATTGAACCCAAACTTATTACAACTTGCCTTGGCTCATAATACTATAGAAGATTATGTTAATTCTACAAATCTGTAGATTTTGGAATGAAAAGTTACTGTGGAGACAGTTTCTTTCAAGAAGTCATGTCTCAGGTTAAGCTAACCAGGTCATTTGGCTGGGATGACCTAAGGAAAGCCATTAGAGTGACTGAAACACTACTTGGAAATGGAAGTACATAAAACTAGATCCAACTAAAATTGCCCTACATTGCCTAATATTTCCTGTCGTTTTTCTTCAAGTTAGAAGTTATTACAGTTATATTGGTAATAAAGTAATTGTCAGCATCTAATCATGCATAAAAGTGGAAGTTCCTCTGAGTTGAGAAGTATGTCCCCCCATGCTGTCACGAATCTGCTTAGCAGAATTTTGTTCCTCTTTTTGCTTAACATTTAAATTGAGATGGCAACTAAAGCGCAGTGGAACTTATGAACAAAAGTTTGGGCTTATGTAAATTTATTTCAGAAGAACTCAGTCAGTAATGCTCCAGTTTAAGTGAACAGAAGTGTGACCAAAAACTCAGTTTCAAATTCATGGTCAAAGTTTGATTTAAAAAACTACTAAACATTGATTTGATTCCCACCCCCCCACCTTGACCCCTTTCTGGAGGGGCAGTCAGAAAATCCCTGGGGAAATACGTCTGCAAATACAGTGAATAGTAAAGAAGTCATCTGAATGAGCAAGGTACATGTTAGCAATTGAAAATAGTTATCATAAGAGAGGTTTGAAATGTAGTCATAAGCCTTTAATCTTGTGTAGATCATAGGAGAATGGGTACAAATGTCAAATCTGTGCATGTCAATGTCTCTGTGATCCTGGCTGAAGTGTTGCTGTGTTCATATTTCAGTGAAAGACATGCACTCTTGGTGTTACTTGTGCTGAAAGTAGCATTTGTTTCTGGAGTCCTTATGCTGGATGGGTGCTCCCGGAACAGCCCAGAAAGCTTGTCCACATGTAGTGGACAGGGGACAGCAATTGGTTACACAAAGAAGCAGAGCAACAATGCCAGAAAAATAGAGGGTACTTAGGCTCAATTAATAAACAATTTGTTGTTGTAGCAACAGGTGCTGTATTAATTACAGTGAGATAGTTTAGAGAGAATGGTCCGGCAAAACAGGCTTGCTGTTGCCGTAAGAGTTAGTATAGCAATTAGTTCAAGAGAGTCTCTGAATCCAATGCCTCAAGCCCCCGCAATTACAAGATGTGTAACTAAGACAAGAGAATAGTGGTTTTCTGTGTCATGAGGTAAGCTGAGGACACAGAAGTTCCCACATTATCCTCAGTTGTCACTCGGACTGTGACAATGTGAGGCTGCTTTCTCATGACAATTACACCAGCAAAAGGGATATTGCTGATCAACAGCAACCAAAAATCATTAGAGTGAAGCCAACAGGAAACTGTCACTCTATGGGACTGTACAACTGTAACTTTTTTTTCTTGCATAACAAAAGAATAGACTGTAGATTATATTAAAAAATATCAAAAGAGTTAATCAGGGAAGGCTCTAGCCAGCAGAAAACAAATAAACCCTAAACCTTATCATGTGGAACATTGTTAAAATGATGTTCCAGAGAGCTCAGTGAAGATGTTCTCTGATTTGGTTCCTCTCCATTTGAGAACAGAGAGTGCCACAGGAAATACCTTCCTCTGAGGCTGCTCTGGCAAGGGGAACTTCAGTTTTCTCTAGGGTGCAACAAATAGAAGAAGCTGCTCCTAACAGACTGCTTGTAAGCAGCTGGGCAGCAAGGTTTTTGCTCAAGGAAAAAAAGAAAGTGGGGAAAAGTGGCTTCCTCCCAGCATTGCTCAGCTATTGCTGCATTGTAGTTCAGAGCTAGGCAAGCTAGAGCTGGGTGATCTAATCGGAGTCTCAGGAGCCTTGCTGGTGTGTGGATAGCTGTGCAGGCAGAGTGGATGGTTCACTACCTCTGGTACCTTGCAGGATCCAGCAGAGGCATACCTGGAGGGTTTTTATAAAAAACTTGTAACATATGACCCCACTGCCTATGCATTAAATTTCCTAGAGTTCGTTTTCCTTCTATTGCCTTTCCAGAAGAAACCAGAAAGTTCTGGGAAAAAAACCCACTAGATATGACATCTGTTTCACTGTAGTGTGGTGTTACTGATTGTTTCTTTGAAGTAACCAAAACAAACAAAAAATTAATTAATTAAAAATAGCTAAAAGTTAACACACTTTAAAGAATGTATTAAGTTAATATCATTTGGCTCATCTAACAGCAGGATAGGACCCAAAATTTCATGTCGTATACCTGGTTCTAAAATGCTGAAGCAAAACAATGTTTTGGTATATAAAACAGTTGTTCAAGAAGTAATTAAAAATTGGCTTCTTCAATATCAGAACAATTTGTAGTTACTGAACAAAGCCTTTTAAAGCAGCATGTAAAATGATGAGCTAGCCTTCAAATGGAATGGCTGTTTCACTAATTATGAGAGGTACACCAATGCACAGTAAAGCAAAGCACTAATAGCTTTCAAGGCATGGGGAGGAGTGCGTATCCATTCATCATGAGGGAGAAAGCAGCCAGCCAGTCTGGCTTTCACTGACAATTCAGTAAGGAAACAAGAGAAACCCAGAAAGAAGACAGACAGGCGCTTTTTTTCTGTTTTTATTTGGAAGTTGCTTGAAGAATTTTCTCCTTAAAATCAAGACAATGTGTAGTTATAAAAAAAAATTAGTGACATTGGGACAATAACTACCTCAGTAGTGTGGAAGGCTGCCACTCAGCTCACCTCTAAAAAGTATTATACTTTTCTTCAGTTCTTGACCTGGATCATTCTTAAATATCTTGCATTCTCTGAAGTATGTTACTAATCCTGAGTCTTAGCTTGTTGAGGATCATTCTGTTCACAGTAATCTAGTGTAACCAATGACAGTTTCACTTATTTCATTAAAAAAAAAAAAAGTTAATTTTGTTCTCAGGTGTCTTTATTAGTACCGATAAAATGTTCTGACAGCCAGCTAAGATCCTAATCCTTGTTGTTTATTATAACTGCAGTACAACTCTCAACAGTTTGATGAATAACCCTTAATGTTTGTTTATAAACTTCTAATCCTCAAACTGTGTTTTAGTTGGTGTTCTTTATACCTCCTCAGTACCCCTTGTATCTATTAAATTAGATTTCAGGAGTCAGGCAAGCTGGACTCTCTGCTGACATCCTGGAAGCAGACAAAATCCCACAATTGTTGGTTTATACAAACTTGTTAGAATTAAATTTGAATATAGTGTTATAGTACCTGGAGAGGTTCATTCTGCCACGATCTTATCATTAAAACTATTTGTACTGGATTTTCAAAATCATTCTGACCTAACTTAGTTACAAATAAAGTGAGTAGAGCTTCAGTAGAAGCAGAACTCGGGCAGATGGGAAGAACCAGGATTCTCATAAAAAGCACTTTTTTACTTATTCTTGACTACCTTTTCTTGGTCAAGCCTAAGAAGGTAACAGGGAGAACTAACAGGAGTTTGTCACCAGACTCCCTTCAGTTCTCAGTTAGCTGTGCTAACCAGTTTTACTGACAAGGTGTTTGCTTTTTTGGTTTAATACATTGAACATTTATTAACAACCTTGTTTCTGCATTATTATGTAGTAGGAAAAGAAAAAATACTGGGGGAGGGGGTGTTTTGCCACTTAGTGCCACTTACTTATCCATGTTCTAGGCCAGACTTGAAAGAAGGGTGTTAACAGTTCTTTTACTGTCTTATCTACTGACACTATCCAACTGTTTTAGAAAGTTGAGGTTTTCAAGCATCAGCCTAACAGCATGGCTTTCAGAGGAGCCTGTCATGATTTACTTATTCATACAGATTGCAGTGGCTTATGTAGTCTTGATCCTGCTTGATCTGCCAGCAGTATTTGCTTCTATTGATCACAGGCTGTTATTTGACTGCCTTGAGCAGCTTGTAGGTCTCCCTGGTTCTGTTAACGGGGTCTGCTGCGGATACTTCTCAGCCTTCTCGTTTTGCTGCTGTCAGTAGTTTTAACTCCAGATTTCCCACTCAGACAGATATTCTGCAGAATTGTGTCACACTGGGTGTGTTTTTCAGTAAGTTTTGGAGCACCTTAGGTGAACTATGGGGTTGAACTGGAGTTCTGTCCTGATTTGGCTGTTAGCTCTAATTTATAATGCATGTTTAGCAGTGTGCCTGGCTATCAAGTGGAGTTGTATATAAAAACTCCTCCTATGCTAGATGTAATAAAATGCCTTTTTTTTTTTAAATAATTGCCAGTTCTTCATGTTTCTATACACCTTTGCATTTCTACAGTTTTTCTAGCAACAGAGCAATTGAGAGATTAGTCTGGAAGAAACTTAGAAACCAGTCATCTTGCACATAGCCAAGTACTGTTAAATTGTCCTGTTTCAGCCTGCTTTCCAAATGGCTATATATGTTTTCTAACTATTCCTTGGGGTGGAAATACTGTAATTCTTTAATTGGCTGATTTACCTGGAAGGTCCTTGAAGTAATTTGTCTGTCAAGAAGTATGCTTCATTAGACCAAAGCTGCAGTAGAATCAGGTTAGAAACAGAAACATTCATGTAAGTTCATATATGATCTTAGTCCATTAGTAACAGAAGATTTAAATTTTTTTATTAAATTACTTTTCAACTCGTAAATATATTTTTAAGATCTTTGCAGAATAAAAGCGTAGATTGTCCTTGTGTATTTTGTGTTTCTGGATTTAGTACAAGACTGACCTTCTTTATAACATGCAGTTAAGCTTCTGTCTTTTATTGTTTGTGACACCTTGTATCATTCTGATAGGATCACAGCCCCACAGATGGTCTTTCAGCAGACAGAACAGTTATTCGCAGGCTGCATTTTTGAAGAAGTACTTGAGATGGAAAATTATGGGGACCAAGTGATTTTTACTTGTAAGGAACACATTTAATATGTGATGACCCACTCTTTCCATCCTTATATGTAGACACATCTAGTAATATTAGGATGTTGACTGTCTGGCTTGTCTGACATTCAGCAAACTTCCTCTTTGTCTCTACATCTACAAAAAATATCAGGGAGATTAATTCTCTCACAGAGAGAGTTTGGGACTTTGGAGAGTTAGTTGATCATTAGTGTGCAGTACCCCATAATCTTGGATTTTGTATTTTGCAATAAGCAAAACAGAAGATACAGTTTATAATTTTTGCTAAAGGAGATCAAAAAAAGGAAGTTTGAAAGTCCCATTTTAAGTGCTGACTTTAAATGACTCACTTGAAGCACTCATGAATCATGTTGCAAAGGCAAAAATGTCCTTCTTGTTAAATGACTGTAATCTAAAATGTTCCTGAGAGCTAAATGATTTATTGATGTCTATTTCTGAGGCGTTTACCTGCACCTGTAGCCAGCCCATTCCATTTATTTTGGCTTGCTGACAAATTAGCAGACTATTTGTATGTCAGATTTGGTCAGTAGTCAGCTCCCACCCCCTTACATATTGAACTGCTTCTAATTTAATTGTTTGTGATATTGGCAATTTATTATCCAGATAGATGTCAATCAGGGGAACTCTTTTGCATAGAGAAGAGATAAAGCAGATTTGAGTATATTCTCATAGAGCCTTGTGGAAAGACAGTGCAGAAGAGAGCAGCTTTCAAGCCTCTTCCATGCACACAGGCAATGATCTGTGCACTACTTTCCTTTCCGCTAGTTTGGAATGTCTAATATTAGATTCCATATTTAGTGGCTGAAATAAGATTAACTCTGTGATTTTGGCCATTGTTGTTGTATCTAGGCACCTTTCAAGAGTGAGCAATCCAAATTACATGTTGGTGCTTTAACTGAATGTATAAGTTGCATAAATACTCTCAGGGGGTGTTAAAGCGAGCACTGTTGAAGTAACCACCTGCAGTGGCTTGAGTAAGTTTTCTGGGGTTCTGTTTAAGGAAAAATTATTGTTTCTTGCTTAATAGTTTTAACTACTGTCTTAGATCTTCATCACAGTAAGAATGTGAGCGCTACTTTTCCAAGTGAGAGTGCTCCACTGTTGCACAGAGGCAATTGCAGGTTGCCTGACCTCGGCTGCCAGGATGCCTCCAGCCCTGCTGCTCTTCTGCAGCACAGCCACTGCTGCAGCTGCTCACTCTGTTTGCCAGATGAAGAGGACTAGTGAAATCCATTGTGTGGCTATGTTTTATTAAGTTCAATTAATTTGATCTTGCACTCTGAGTTTTAAGTAAGATAGGAAATTTGGACTTTGGCACAGCCAAATGTCATGGGAGCATGGCCTGTGCTGGCCATCCTGGCCACCTGATTCTACTAGGGCTCCCTGGGACTGCACATGGGGGCAAGACTCAAGCATTTTTTTTCTTCTCTCAAACAGCTCTGTGGTTGCTAGTTAACATTTCTGGCACTGTGCAGCTTGAAACGTTTTACGGTCTTACATCTACTTAACCTTTAATGTTTTCTGTCAACATCTATTATGACCTGGTGGCCTATGGTTAGTAAAATGTGCCCTTGCAGGCTGCCAGATACTGTAATGGAATTAGGCCTTTAAAATTATCAGACCTGTCAAAGGGGCTTATAATCCTGTGAGAGCTTTAAGTGGTTTCTTACCTTTGCTTCAACACACATCTGACCTCGTTGAAGTGGTTTTACTTGCTTGTTTTGTTTTTACTTCCTATTAATACTTCTAGAACTGGGGGAGGGCAAGGGGAGGAAAAAAATTTATTTCCTTGGTATCTTTGTGAGGAGTCTCTTCAGTTCTGTCCCAGACACGTTTGCTTTGGGTTTTTTTCACTCTCTTGCACTTGTAGATTAAAGTCTGCAGATATTTTCGTGGGAACTTGTTCCTTTAAGTAAGGGAATAAGGATGATTCGTTATGTGCCTTAGTCAGTCAGTGTGCACTGAGGGCTGGCACAAGTCAGGAGGAAATGTCAGGCTTGCTTTGAGGAAGGTTGGACTCAACAAAGTGCGCACAGAAGGTGCTGAACCAACACCTCTGGAAATAAATGTCCTCTGCAGAGTGTGAGAAGGACAGTAACACTGCAGTTACTCATATTTACCACCTTTGTGCTTTATCCTGAACAGAGGACAGTACTGGATTTTGAGATGGTTCACCTTTGCTAGTTAGTTTTCAGTTATCTGTGGAGATACTGAAAGTAATTGTGTAGCACTTTAGTGGTGTTCCTGTGATTATAACACAGTGCCTGGTGGTCATCAACACTGCAAGTTAATTGCCGGAGAGTTACTACATGTATCATATCCAATAGAAATTGAAAGGTGCTGTAGAGGAGACAGTTTGACCGTGTCACATTCAGCCTGCAGCTAAGTTTGGCAAGTCACCTTATCTGAGCCTCATTCCTGAGCCTCACTTCATAGCAGTTTCCTGTCTTTGTGAAGTGGTTGTATCTGAGCTATTTCTTTAAGTTATTGCACATTTTTAACACTGTTTTGTTTTTGAGGAGTGATGCAGCTTTGGCTTCTGAAGTAGTGCCATGCTGACTCCATTTCTTACCACCAGCAGGGTGATGCAAGGTGAGGAAAGAGAGTAAAGCCAATAAAATGCTACTCCGGTATAAAGCAAATAAAATGCTATCTTGTTTGAGACTTATTACATAAGTGATAGAGGGAAACACACAGCAGCCATTTATTTTACAAGGAAAAACCCTTTTATAATAGCAGTTTGGTTCTTTTTACTTTTTCTCTCTTCTCATATAGCATAATCAAGCAAGGTAAAAAAAAATGTGGTAGCTGCTGCTAAACTGCATGCAGGCATTAGCCCCATAAATAAAATGAATTTTTAAAAATAATTTAGGTTTTCTGAGGTGACATTAATTGGGATAGATGCTGGAATAAATTGGCCTCTTGAGTAAAGAAGACAAATAGACAAATACCCATCCCCCACAAAAGGTAACTCCTGTTACATTTTTTTAGAGCAATTGTACTCAGTACTAAATCCTGAGTTGCAGTTCTCTGCTATCCTGACATTCCTACAGGTGTATTTCTCTTTTTTGGTATATAAATCTCAAGAACCTCCCAGGACAGCTGCTACTAAGCAGAAGAAATGGAGATGTAGGGATGAAACCAGTCATCAGGCGTGGTGAATGTCATGAGATGGGCTGTCTCTTCTGATCCCAGAGCTGGAGTGTATTGATGGCTAATATTTTTACTTTGTGACAGTCTGGTGAATGATCTCATCAGTTGTTGCAAATGTGAAAATGATAAGCTTGTGGTAGCTCAAAGACAGGTATTTATATTTTTTCTGTGCTTGTCTCAGGCTGTGAGTGTCAGATGTGAATGACTGTTCTTTCTGAATGGAATTGTCCACAGCATTTTGGAAGGGTGCAGAGAAGATTATGATTGTTTCTTAGTGGAGGGAGGGGAGAAGGACCTGTCTAAGGCAGCAACTGCCTATTCATGAAAATTTGGGATTCTTTCTGCCTCCTGGGAAATTAATGTTTTAAGGGTTGTCTAGCTGTTCTAAGAGGAAGTACCTGAACTGTTGCTATTTCTTCTGTCATGGCAAAGATGTGATAATGATGTGAAAAAACTGAGGAGCAATGAATGTCTCTTCTTTCAGTACTTACTGTGGTTTATTTAGCTGGATCGCAAAGACATCAGATACATATTTCTAAATAATTTTTTAGTAAACAGCAAGGAAAACAATTTATGCAGTCAGACAAACAGCTTTCCACAGTGGCCAGATTCACCAGTCCTGATTCTCTGCTGTATTCTTAGTGTCAAGTGAAGCAAAGCTGATACACTGAAAAATGGGACCTCTGTTAAGGTTATTTAATCTTCAGTGTTGATTCCCAGTTGCAATGGTTTCTCTTACTGGTTTGTTTACTTTGAGCATCTTACTTCTCAGTTGTAGTCAGAGCACAGGTGTCTAACCCATATGAACACTCAGACTTTGGCCAAGTCATCCAAAAGAGTGGGTGACAGACACTTCACTTGAAATAGGCATTTGCTTTTCCAGCCATCTCATCAGTTTCAAGGATGTACAAATTGTAAAAGGCATCAGGGTGACCCAAGGCAGATTGAAATGAGGGAATTTATTTGAATGAAGCAGAGGCTGATCATAAAACAATAGTGTGTGTATGAGAGTTCAACATTTCTTGTTTCGGTGGAGTTGTAATAGTAGCCTGGGTATTCCCTCTGCAGCTCAGTTCTGCCTGCTTTCAGCTCTGTGTTTACATAATGGCACTTTCCCCTTACATTTTTCTTCCGTGCCTGTGTTTGTGCAGTACTTTGACTGTCAAAATGTCTGTCTGACTGCAATATGGAAGTTAATGTCTTAGTGTGAAAGTAATATTTATTATTCATTGTCTTTACACTGAAATATCTCTGTATTTGTTGATCTTCACAAAGCATGTCAAACAGCTGATAATTTTTCCAAAATCTCACTTTAAATAGTGCTTGTTACCTTTAAACTGAAGGCTGATTGTGGCTCTCAATTTTCTGTCAATGGAACCACCATGAACCACCCTTCTAATTAAAGCCATTTCAAGCTGTTGTACAGTTTCACTCGTAGTGTTTGGCAATTTTTTCAAAGTCTTCTTCAGAGGGCTTTAGATTGTTAACAGACTGAGGCATTTTAAAGAAATGTTACCAGTTGTCACCATCTAAAACTGGAGTCTACAGCTGAGTTTTCCCATATGTATTTTCATTGTTTTTGTTATCTGTTTTGAGATCAGTTTTGGATGAATCAAAGGATCCAAGGGGGGAAGAAATATCTAAGTGGCTCTCTCCAGAAGCTTCGCCTGCAGATTTCATTTATGATCGAGATATTTGTGGTCTGTCCTTAAGTCTCCTTTTTCTTCATAATTACACTAGAGATTGAAGATTGTGTTTCATACTGCATGAGTAGTAACATCTACATACTAGTAGTGACTCAAGCAGTGAAATAATCTGTAATCGGATTTCCTCCAGTAACGATAATTGCTCTCTTAAAAGCAGGAAGATAGCTCCATCTGTGTAGGAAATAGAATAGACCTGTGTTCTGATTTAACACACCTGTAAATAAGCAGGGAAAAGAGGAAGAATGGAGAGGAAGAAAAGGGTTACCACATCAATGATTCTCTGATAGTTACAGAATTACCAACACCATAAATTCAAGTTAAACTTCAGCTGCTAGAAATTAGCCATCAGATTAGTAACTTCTGCCTGCCTTACACCACTCCTGCACATTTTTCCACAGAACTGCATATGCTTCTCTTTTTATAGGCTGAGCTCTGAAAATTTATCTACCCTCCACTCAATTTCTATTTTACATGATGTGAAAGGCATGTACCTTTTGTGAGATAGTTTATTACTTGATTTCAGTGATTTCTCTGAAACCTGGAAGAAAGGCATTAAGGTACAAATGATAAGGAGTTTTGTGGAGTGAGGACGAGATCACCTGGAGCGAGATCTGCACATACAACTTGTGTGTGCATGGAAATGCCATTAAGGGCTGTGCTTATTTACAACCCTCAATACAGGCAAAAAGCTAGAATAGGTATAGTTCTACAATAAAAAAAGTGTTTTGCTGATGCTACTTGTTTCCCGCAAGGAATCGGCATGAGCTATAAACTAGCAAAATCACTTTTCTTTGCTGATACAAACCATATTTACAATAGGCACACATATCAAACTTTCTGAGGGGTGTTGTGCTGGCAGAATATCTATTGAAATGGTCACAAGGAATGGAAGAAGCAGGAGCTGTGCTCCTGAAAGTAACAATCCTGCTTGTTTGAGCTGTGTAACGTTTTCAGGAGGTGCTGTGTTCTGGCCAGTGCTCTGTTGCTATCTGATACTGTGCGTTCAGTCTGGGGTTGTGCGTTTTGTTAGTGTTGTTACCATGAAAATAGTGACCAACAAGGTTTGTTAAGGTGTGTGTTCTAACAAATTTATTTCCAAAGAGTCTCTCCTGGATATACTTCAGTGTATCTCTCTGAAACAGTCCACTTGCCCATAGCATCATTTTTCTTCGTCATGGATCATCCATGAATAATGTTAGACCTGCCTAGTCTACAAATTCTGTAGGGAGAAAGAAAGGCTAGCTTTTAAAAAGACTGGTAATCATTTGAACTACACCAAAATGTTATTCACTCAAGAGAGTCTTCTCAGCATTATAGAAATACAAAAATACTCCTTGAGAGAGGTTTTTAGGATCAGTCTGGTGCAGAACTGTACGTAATACATAGATTTCAGTCCAGGAGGGCTTGATCCCATCCTGAGTTTCATCTTCAGTTTCAGGTTCAAAGGACTATCAAAGAAATTATGAACTTAATTTAAGTGGGTGTGACTTTATTGATACCATTTTTTTCATATTCACTGAATTTGCAGTTGTCCAAAACTGTTGCCCAAAATGCATCCTCAACCTTCTTGTTCTTTCAGCAACCTCAACTATGTGGCCTTTGATAATTTCCTGAAGAAGCAGTTTAGCCTGGTTTCAGTATAAAAATACTCAGTTCTAGCTCTGAGTGAAAAGTGTTTTTCATGTATTCCCAAGGCTGCTTGGTTGGCTTTTTTTTTGGCCTTCTGTGCAGTGACCTACCCTTTGGAAAAAAATTGAGACTTGCCAGAGCAAGGCATATTTGCAACTTGAGCAACTCTTGTCTAAACCACATCTGTAAGCTTTCTGTAAATGAATTAAAATGCAGTTATGCCTTTTACACCAAAATTGATGTGGTCCATTTTTTCCAGCCAAACGGTCTTTAATTGTGTTTGAAAGATCTGTTTAAACATAGTATTGCTGCTGGTCTTCTTTTTCTGTGTTGATTTACTTCTGTAGAAATGTGATTGTTTCTTTTTTTTTTTCCTTATCTTTTAGGTTTTGACCAATAGATCAGTATTTTGGGTCAAATGACAGTAACATGAGACATCTCTCCACATTCTAGCACTTTAGGTGTGATAATAATTTCTAGCATTTGATAATCGCTTATCTGGAATTTCATGCTTAGCCTCTCTAAATATTTTGTTAATCCTGCAGGAAGTGACTGTTGATGTTACAGTTCAGTGAATCCAACGTGTTACCCAAGGTGGGGCTAAAATTGGAGCCTGTTTCCAGAACAGTGTCCTTTCCCTACCTGAGGAAGCCTGTGCTGAACTCAGAAGTGCAACGTGTCAGTTCTCACCTGTTCCTGTGCACTGTGTGCGTGCAGGCAGGAGGACACAGTGCAGACTACTTTGATTATATTGCTGTATGTAGTTTCTCCATTTGAAAATGAATCATGCTTTCATCTGCATGCTGGTTTATTGAAATAACAATTTAGAATAAAAACAATTTGGTAATTTGATTTGGTTTCAGTAATTGTAGAATTCAGCATGTAGTTTGTTAATCAGAAACTGAATTCTTTTATTTCTATTTATTTCTATTATTTCTATTTTATATTCTATTCTATTTCTGATGACTGTTAAAAGTTTCTATTTTCCTTGGAGCAGAGAAAGTGGGAGCATCTAAGTTCAGGCAAAACTTTAACAGCTACAATCCTACAAAAAGCTCAGCTTGAGTGAAATGCACTCGTGACTGGGATGTGCTGTTGCAAGTTACCAGTGTAGTGGTCCTGAGCCCTGCACACTGCTTTACTGACATGCACTCCTGCACTCCTTCCCCCAGAGATAGTGTGCTTTCTCTCTGCAGAAAGGTTGTGCCTGTCAGCAAGAAAGATGATGTGTGCTCCTTTTGGGCTGCATAACTAAAGCTGCTGCTAGTAATCCAATTTCAGAATAATGACAGCTGAATAGAGAGCTATAACATCCAAAACACAAGCAGGATAGCTGACGTCCACGAGCACAGGAATACCAAAAGGCCAGTATACCAACAGTGGCAGGCAGCACACCTGAATCTGATGTTAGTCAGGCTGAGGAAGAACTCATTAAATTGAAGAAGATACTAGGTAGAAGTGAGGGGAAAATAAAGTGTCTAGTAGCAATAGTGAAGTTCACATGTGCTTTTTGATTTACAAGCTTATACTTGAGAAGGGTGTTTATGACTTACTTTAAAAAGTTCACCCAACAAAACCTATGAAGAAGTGGTGTACAAAGACATAGCAGCATTTTGCCTCAATTTTGAGAGCAGGTTTCTCTCTTGCTCCGAGAAGGGGCTGGTCAATGTTCTGGTTGCTGTGTGTGCAAAGGCAGATGGGCAAATGTACCTGCCTGACTTTCCTGTGTGACAGCTGTACCCATTAGTCTGCATTTGCTGTCTCAGTGTGTCTAGCACCATATGTTCTTTTTCTGTAAATAAACAGGTATATAATAGTTAGGACAGATGTGAATAGCAAAATGGCATAAGCAGAAGAATGATTTGGAACATGACTCAAATGATTGATCTTGACACCAGTAATCTTAACTAGTTTATGGTAGAACTGGATTAGTATATGCTGTTCCTATCAATGGAAGGGTATCTTTAATCAACTTACAATTTTAGTTTCTATCTGTCTTCTTATGACTCATTAGTGTTTGCAATTACATCCTTTTTGAGCTTAGCAACTTGCCTGTTGCTTACTAATATGCTTGAGGAGTGTTGCAGATTAGTTTTGTCGACAGCCTAGTCAGAGTTGACAGCAGAGACTCATGCAACTGTTTTTGTTTTGTTTAATTTAATTCCATCAGTACAGACTCATTGAGGTAAATACTTTTTTGAAATGCCTTAGAAAACAATAGTATTAAAAGCATCAGATATAAACATGAAGGAATTAGCATTAAATTACAGAGAAATGGCAGCTGGAAATGTAATCATGTAGACAGATACTTTATGGCAAGATATATTGTTGCACATACTTTATTCAAAAAGATACTAGGAGTGTGTCAGTGTATGCAGTGGAGAGATGTAGTTTCCCCTGTCAGGGAGGAGTTCTTTGTTTTCAGTTTTATCCTGAATTGTGAATTCTAGACAGTTATTGGTTTTTTAGAGAAGACCATCTTTGAAAACAATGCCTACTATTATGTCTGATCATCTTCTTCCTTTTCCTTGTCAGCAATCTACCACATCTACTTATGAACAAACACAGCTCTTAAACATGAATGAGACTCTTATTATTTGCTACCTGCGCCTGATTCCTTTATTCCCCAACCTTTGGTGTTAATGAACATTAGTTCACAATAGTTTCCTATTCTCATAATGTGTTTTAGAACAGGCAGTCTTAAGATTAAAGAGACTAAATGAGGAACCTTAAAAAAGCCTTTTTAGAGTTGCTTATAAGAGTTTGATTCTCACATTGATAGTGTAAGCTAAGGATTTATGAATCAAACACAGTTCTGAACTGCATTCTCCAAAACTGTTTTTAATCTGATCTGTTGCTGCTGCTTGTCTATTTACACTTCTACTTAAGGTATCAGGAGGAAATAGTGTATCATAAATAAGACATCGGAACGCAATTTAGCCTAAGCAAACCTTAGCAACCTTAGCATTTGTTGCTAGGAAGACAGAAAATAGTTCTACTGGTCCAATCCAACACAATTTTGAAAGAGCATTCCTATGTAAGTTTGCTGGGAGAATAAAGGGAAATCCCAGGTGAGCTGAGAAGACCCTATAGCAAATTTACTGCAGGATTGCCTCCTTTATAACCCACTTGGTTTTGCAGGGTAAGGGACGGGAATAAGCTCTGCACTGGTATATCCTCCTTGATGAGCTGCAGTGGTTGAGTGGCTGGCTCAAGTCCTAATGCCCACCATGGGAAGCATTTTCGTGTGGGTCTGGGAGTCCTGAGTGGGGTTGAAAGCCTGACACAGGTCTGTAACTTCGACTCTCCCCAGAAACCAAAGGGTTGTTGTCATGTGATGGAGAGGGCAAGGTCAACATCCATGGGCCTAGAAAAGTAAACAGAATTTTTAACAGATAAAATCCTGTCCTTGCAGCAGTTGGTGTTGGTTTTGCCATTCTTCTGAGCACACTCAAGATTTTACCAGAGGAGTTCATTTTCTTGTACTTTTTTTCTCCCATTCCCTAGAATATAGAAACTTGAATACATTCTCTTCAATTCATGTGCATTTTAGATAGCTAACAATTCCTGATATGCATTTTATAATTCAGCCATTAGGTTTCAAATGCTGCCTTAGATGCAAACATAATATAAGCATATTATCAGTGTGACCTGCACATACTTCTTGTTTTTTGGCCATATGATCTCTATGCCTCATCATGTTTCCTTCTTCACATTCTATTAATTTTTTATGAGCTTCATTAGAACTGTAAAGCACAAGCTGTTTTCGTGTAGAGGGTTTTTATGGTGACTAAACATTGGAGAAAAGAAAACAAATAATTGTCTCAGTATACATATTGCCTATGGATGAACAGATTGATTTAAAATGCACTGCTGCAGTGCTTTGTATAGGCATCAGGCTTGTATGATTCAGTTCTTATTTTCTGGCCTTCAGTTTGCTAATCCTGATTTTCCACTTTGTCACTTTTATTTTTTTTGGCTAAGTCTGTTTCCTTTTTAGCTAATACATGAAGTTCATGTGTGTTGCTTTCATTGGGGAGGTAAACATTGAATAGAATCGTTAGGTAAGGATAATTGCTGGGTCTTTTTTGAAGTTAGTAACCTACATTTCAAAAACTTACTCTTTTTTTTCTCCACCTTTGATCTTAGGTGTCGCAGATGACAAATGTAGGAAACTTGGTATACTTCTAAGAACAAGAAGTAATGTTTAATGTCCATTTATGTCATTTTTATTTTCTAATGTCAATGAGCATGTGTACATATAAATGCTTAATTTTACTCTGAGTTCCACTCTGTTCATAGCTTCATAAATACTTTGTAATAGGAATTTCAATGTACTTGACTCTGTGAAGGAAAAAAACTCGCAGTAGTAAAAAATAGATATTCTTTTCTGAATACTAGTAATATAATTTTGAAACCTTTATGTCAAGTGTAACATTTCCATGATGCTTGGTGTTTGTTTTATAAATAATGTAGTTTTTTACCCTTTACTCAGTCAGGTGTCTTTGTGTTTCTTCAGTTGTGTTTGGTGATCTCTGAATCTTTTAATTGTTTGCTTAGCTTTTGAAGACACAAAAACCAAAACCATACTATTATTTCATTGAACAACAAGCCTTTGTCTTAAGTAGCAGTAATTGAAGTACTATTATCATTTTTTTATGTCCCATGTTTCTATTCATTATCATATATTGATGATTTTGTATCATTTCTCCAGTGCTGTGCCCTTATCCTGAAAGGTTGTACAGATTTAAGCCTACTCATATTTTAACCTTGTACAAATGGTCTTTTTCATCAAAACAAAATGTAACGTGACATCCACTTGTCAATACCTCCTTTTTTCCCCCACACTGTCTTTATTTTAACCCAGAAATGTGCCATCTGCAACTGTCATCTTACTGTTAAACCCTTTCCAGAGATGGGGCAAGTGCATTAAACACCTTTCATTGGTGATGTGATCTCTGTGCCCCGTTGCCTGTTAATCATTGGCCATGTTCAGGACTGTTGGTTCTGTTTGTGTTTCTGTTCAGCAGTTCCAAGCGGGGGGCAGTGCACTTTGCTGCAGATCCCATCACCACCAGGCTTCAGGAGAGTCTTGTTGCCAGGGTGGTTGTCCAAGGCTCTTCAAAAGGGCAGTTGAGTTACATGAACAAGCTTCACTTCAGGCCTGTCTTCACTGATGCCTTTGAAGACCTGAGCTGGTTTGCCTCTCATATGGTCAGTTCCATGTTTTCAGTTAACTGATCTGAAGCCCTTTAAAGTGGGACTGGGCACACCTCAGGTGTTTCTCTGGTCAAGAAAGCAGCGAGCTAAACTCTGCACTATGAAGGAGAACAGAACTTCTTGTTCCTGTTGCCAGTGCAGAGTGCAATTAACTTACATCCTCTGTAATTGTGAGGCAAATGGTAAATTAAACTCAGGGAGCTCTAGTCTGGTGCTAGAAATTAACAGATATTAATTGGCCCACCTCTCCTTGAACAAGCTTTTAAAATACCTTGTTCATAAGACTCAAATATGTCAGCAATAAAAGCCTTGCAGGCAAAGTAAAAGCAGGGGTTCTGCTGACATTCTAGTGCAAGTCAGCTGTCTGCCCCTGAGCTCTGTTTTTATAAATATGGTACCAGGCTTCACAAGCAAGAAGGTCAGTTTGAGAAAGCAGCTAAAGGAGACAGTATTGTCTGCCTGCTGTTTGCACTGTGCTGGATAGATGGACTCTGGTCATGTTGCCTGCCTGGAATTTTTTTTTTTTTTTTTTTTTTAATTTATCAGGCTCTACTGTAGTCATTTGCACAAAGGATGCTTTTAAACGAGTAATGAGTGCTTTCCTGTTTGGCAGTTGGTTAAACTGAACTTTGTGTCACAGTTCTTTACGATTCACTCACACAAGACCTAAAATATTCAAGACTGGTAGGGGGGCAAAAAGCTCTGTCTGGCTCATGCTGTTTCGAGGAAAAGGGAGTCTTGGGGTAGAGAGGGGGGAACCCTGCAAAGACCTACAAATTATACAGTGTTCTTTCTGTCTATGAATAGTTTCTCTTGTGAGTGAGGGAAGCTGTATTTTTGGACTCACAGACAAAGCAACTTTTGCTACAACAGGCTCTTCTCCAAAGCACGCTTTCTGTGTTTATTCTGTTTATTTTTATTAATTAAAAAATATAATAATAGATAGCTTGAAAGTGATCAGAGGGTTTGAGTCAAACATCCAGTGTCCAATTAGTCTTGTCTGTGATAGTACTCCAGATCATCTTCCTGGGCAGCAAGGCTCTATTGAGCCTCTCTAGCAGAGTGCTTATTTTAGTAGAAATTTTTTTCTGTCATCTCATCTTTCTGCTGAGAACTGCCTCGTGCTTGCAGAGTAAGTCAGAAACTGAATCAAATTCAGATTTCAGACTGCTATTATTTACCTTTTACTGCATCTTGTAAATAGTACCATAAAATTATAGTTTTCTCCTTAATTAAGAGCATTAATGTAATACACATGCTCACCTCTTCTGAGTATATGGGCCTCTGTGACCTCAGGACCTATCCATCAATTTGAAATATGATAACTTCAACTTCTGAAGCCAGTGAAGATCTAGTTTAGGGTACTACCTTGCTTGGTTTCAGTTGTGTTTCATCTTACAACTTATTCCAGGTACGAGTTGGTGCCTTTGTGGTTTAGCCTGCCTGCCTTTCATATGAGAATAAACCAATTTTATTGCAGATTTTGAGAGAATTCGTCATTTTTTACTTTAAAAACACATGTGCAGTAAAATCTAATGAACTGACAAAATTTACTGGCCATTATAGAAAACTTCTGATGTAGTCTGTTTTTAACTACAGGATGTTCCAGTAGCTATTAAAACAAGTGCATGTTACAAACTTTACTGCTAATTTCTCAAGACATCTGCATTGCGAAGTCCAGTCTTCAGAGCTGTAAAAATGAAAAGATGTCTCATGAAAAACTAAAAAGCTAGTTAAAAGTGAAAAATGCAGTTCAACAAGTTGAGATAACTTGAAAAAAATATTTATTAAAATGAAGAGATCCCTCTTGGGATCTCTTGGTTTAAGGATTACCCTTTGGTTTAAGAAGCATCTCTTTGGTGGTATCATGAGCAAAAGTGAAAATCTTCTCTGGTCAGTGCTTCTCTGTAGTTACACTGGTCATGGAGGTGGGGGCAAGTGCTGGGAGGAGCAGAGTACTGGCAGGTTGTAAGATAGCATTGCTGTTCAAAGAGCTTGTGAAATAACATTCTTGTTTTAACACCTGTATGTTGCCCTGGATTTAGCCTTCTGATTTTTGTTTGCATTTTTGTTATGGAGTCTCTCACGCATTTCATATAAGCAAAGCAATGTTTCTGTAACTGTCTCTCTTGTTTTTCATTCCTTCTCTGATAGAGGAGAGTTGGATGGACTTCTGGTTTGACCAGTGGAATTGGAGAGGAAGAAATCTTAGTATCCAATCCACTGGGATTCCAAAAAAATATATAAAAGGCAACGAGAAAAAAGTAAACTTCCTTTTGCTTTGTGTTCACATTTGCTGTGTGTGTGTGTTCATTTCGTATTCTCTTGTGACATCTGTAAGTGTAGGATCCCTGCTTGGAAGCTTAAGAGGGTCCCACCTCTTCTCTGGGTAACTTATCAAGAGAGGACCCCTAGCAGACCAACACTACTAAAGCCTCACGTTCAGATGCCATTGATGCAGCTAGAACTTAATCCATCACCTACCAACAAAGCAGCTTCCAGGACTTTGTGTGAACTGGAATTATGGGGTGCACCATAAATGGTTCATAACACCTGTGAAAAGTGATTTTGAAATAAAGTCCCTGAAAGGTACCCACCCTACAGTAGCTGAGTTTCATTACTTAGTAATTTGTATCCAGGGAAGGTTGATGTTTTGTTCTTTAGTTCATTGGGGGGTTTGGTTTTGTTTTTCACTTTGTTTTGTTGCAAATGAAGAGTGGTCAGGAAGAGGCTGACTTGACCAAGGACTGACCAAAATAAATAGCCAGATAGGAATCTTTATCAATGTTTTATGCCATATGCTCTAACCAGTATTGTAGCACCACAGTTATTTCAGCAGTTACAAAGATAATTTTACCACTCAGTCTTTGTGGAATTAAAGTGCTTGTCAGAGCATTTTTTAATTAGTCCTACATGGATAGATACATTGGAGCTCAATTTTAGGTATATTTCTAATAAAGTCAGGATTGTTAGGGCTCATCATACCCATTGTGAGACTGGTTTTGGGACTTTTCCTTTTGTTGGATTTTAATGATTCAAGCTGAAGTTTGACAAAGTAGGCATCCAAAACTGAAGGGGGGAAAAAAGAGGGAAAGGGGAAAAAAAGGAAGGAAAGAAGGAATGTGTGTGTGTGTATTTAAAAATATATGTGTACTTCAGAGAGCAGGCTAGGACATTGTTTATGAGGAAGAAAAGCTATTGACCTTTTCCTTCTGGAGTAGAGTGTTTCCCAGATGGCAGGATGGTGGCCTGCGAGTAGCAAAGTCATCAAGATTCTTTTTTCATTTAAGAAAGAAAAAAAATCTACCCACTGTTGGCTAAGTTGATATGCAGCTGAATAACTGTGGTTTGCAAGTACTCACAAGGGACTTCTTTGGCTTTAGAAGAGAAAATCTCAGAAGATCTCCTCGTGTCTGCCCATGTTTGAGCTGCTCCCAGCTTTGACTGCTAACCAGCATGTTCAGGCGCCGGCTCGACTTACCAGCTGAGCAGGCAAAACCCAGGCAGCACCAGTGAGGCCAGAGCTCTCTGGCAGCTGATACGAGTCCCAGCGAGCACAGAAATCGGTCATGTTATCAGTGCCTAGTCACAGTGCTTTAGATTTCAGGTGCATACAGTATCCATCAGAAAAATCATGGTATTTACTCTATTAGATCCCTTGTCCTGTGGTGCCTGTCAGGACATTTGTGTGTTCTGCTATCGAAAGTATGTGATATTTTCCACTTGAAAAAATATGAAAGCTGAGAGATTGCTGAAGTGGATCATTTTGAATATGCTACTGTTGAACTGATCTAATTAAAATTGACTGCAACTTATTTTACTGTATCTGTTCAAAATGGAATACTAATTTACAAGTAGTGTAATAATACCCAGCTTAAGTGTTCAGTTACATGATTCTTTTTTTATTCTTCATAGTTCCTTTTTCTGGTATGAGCAAGCTGTAAAACCTGAAATCATATTGTGAGCAACAGAGATGTTGGAATTCACTTGAATAACATGAAACATCATCTCAATTTTTTCTCTAAAAATTAAATATTTGTGGTACCATTTATTCCATCACTTTCCTGTCTGCTCTTTGAGCTGCCCGGTTAGAGGTGTGCACACAGACGGATGCACCCCCTCACATGGCTGCCTGGAGCTCATGTGGTTACCCAGGCAGTCAGGGTTAGCTCAGGTACACCTGTGTTCTGGCTTGACTTGCAGTTACTGAAGTGTCAATTAAATCTACATGGAGTCCATCTGCTTTCTGAACTACAGCGACTGCTTAGAATAAGGGGGAGTGAGGCTCATATCATCACTTTTGGCCGAATATCCAAAGTGTTTCAGCATTCTTATGCATAAATTTTCCCAAGTTCAGTCATCACAAGTTAGACTTAAATTTGTTTGGAACAGAAAATTTGTGTTAATTATAAATCATCAAAAAGCCACAATGTAATCACTCTTTATAGGAAGAAATCACCATATAACTTCTATCCATGTAAAAATACCATGGGCTAATTCAAATAAATCTTAAGAGTTGGGCAGTTAGTGTTCTGAATTGTTGCTTTCACTCCTGAGTTGACCCATGGCTTTCTTCAGCCTGCAGCCTGCTGCAGGGGTTAGCAGGTCTGGGAATCGAGCATCCTCCAGTGTCAGGGCCTGTTGGGAGCTCATTTCTTTCTGGTCCTGGGAAGATAAGTTATTCTTAAACTTGGGACATGGCAGGTGTGCAAGGGAATAATGGGAGGGCTCATAAAACATCAGACTGTATCACTTCCCACTGCTCACTCAAACCTTTTTTTCCCCTGACTTTTCCTTCCCTTTTTCTCCTGTTCTCTCCTGAGCCGATCTGCAGGTCTGGTCTGTCTTGTGCACTGTTTCCAAACACAAGCAGTGACCTCCTGCTTCTTGTGTCCATTCCTGTCAGGGGATGGTGCACGGGAACCATGCCCTCACGTCCTGTACCCATCCTTTTTTCTGTTTTCTCCGTTTCTTGCATGTTGTTTTTCGTTAAGTCTTTGACTTATCCACTTGTGTTTCCCATGTTTTAAGCAAGGTAACGAGCAGCTAATCTTTTTCTTGTAGCCATGGTCAGTAGTTTCTTATGCCTTGTTCTGAGTGTACTTTACTATTAATAACCAAAGCATTCCTTAATATGGAGTTTTAAATTGAACTGAAGGTAAAGGCAAAACTGAAAGTCCTCATCGTGCAAATCATGAGTCAGCACATGACAACATATTATTTTTGATGGTTATGGTAATAATTTAAAATGCTATATGATTTCACCAGAATTAGGCACTATCACTCTTAATATTTCATTGGGCAGTTTCTTGTGTGATCCTCATTCTTTCTACCATTACTTTAATGCCAGGTTCAGAGGAACTGTTTTACTGAGGTTAAAGTATTTGCTGTTATTAGTTATTACTATTTGGTTAGTGCTTATATCTAAATCAGAGTGCCTGTTGTGCTAAGCACTCTGCAAACATCTTTGAAGAGACAGTCTCTGCTCCAAAGAGGGGAGCAGATTAATACTTTAATTTTTTCACCTTACTGCTTAATGCTGCTTTTCTTCCACTTCAGTTACACTTATCTAAGGGACATCTATGCCACTCGTGCCTCTCTGTAGTAAAAGTAATGATAATTAGGTAGCCACTTATCTGGATTAAGTGCAACTTCCCAAAGAATTTAAAAAAAAAAATCCAGTGTATCATCAAATTGGACAAAGATATTGAAAGACTCATGTCCAGTGAGACACTGTTGGGTGCTTGTGCCTAAAAAAGGAATGTTACCTGAATTTTAAAGATTTGTTTAGAAGTGGAGTTAATTGTAACTTTCCTGCATGTATTTTAGGATTGAGATTGCTGTGTTTTCAATTCTACAAGTGTGCAAGATTATTATTTAAATTTTCTGAGTTGATATTGCCTGTCCAAACATTGGAAGGGGCTTCCTTGACCCCTGTAAGGTGCATCTGATGAAGTAAGCTTTTTCCATTGCCTTGGACAGATGAAAAAACTCTGTGAACTCAAGAGACCATTGGTTTCATCCGCTATAGTTTCTCATCTTTACTAAAAGAGGACTTTAGTAAAGACCTTATGACTTCCAGTCATAGAATGTCTGGAACACAGCAGTATTAGTTTCAAGAGATTAAAGATGTCTTTGTTAATTGCTCTTTTGTTACTGCTTGTTAGTGCAGTGCCTGTACTTCTCTCTACTCTTTCTTTTTCACCTTAGTCCGCAGGGGTCCAGATTGTGGATTTTACTAGTTGTTTTTTAATCAGTGTCTGCAGAAACTTGTTAGTCTGGAACCTGTCTGACAAAGTTGTCATTTGTTTTATCATGATACCTGTAGTAATGTTTGCTGTAAATCATGTAACATTCCTCCAGTCTTCTCTTATGAAGTCTTTATGCCTTTTTTAAATACATGCCTTTTATCTTACAAAGCTGTTCATTTTGCCTTATCCATGTTGTGTTCTGCTATCCTTTTTGATTTCTAGATTTTTCCAGGATGAAATACATTTTTGCTTTACAAGGCTTTCTTAAATGTACCTTCTCTATTAGTTTATTCCAGTCTGTAATAGCAGGGGCTTAGTCTGTGCTCCATGAAAGCTTTGAGATACTACCTTTTATAAATACTGCAGTGAACTAGACTACTTCACTTTAAAGCTTTGATTGCTTGATGGTAGGTTTCAGCTTTGAAGCCTCTTTTCTCGGTTTAATGATCTGGCAGGGGTTGTTGGACTGGTGCTGGAGCTGTCTATGGTCATTGCTCGGGGTGTCAAATAGGCTGCAGAGTTATACACTTTCCCAGAACGTGCATGTGCATGGAAGGCCACTTAAAAAGGAAGATTTTTAGCCTTTGCCACTTTGTTGTTATTTATTCTCTAGCATTCAGTGGTGCGTTTGCTTGAGCAAGAATTTGCAGTGTTTTTAGAATCCCTGTTTTATTTTCTGCTACATGAATCTGTGGGGTTTTTTTCAGCTGCCTTGAAGAAGCTCCTCCTGTCAGATTAGCATGGTCTAGTGGTCTGCATTCAGGCTAGGAAAAGAGCCTTTAATCCCTCATCTGATGTTGAGTGCATTGATCCTCTCCTCTTCAGGATACTGTGAATGTATGTCCTTATTGACTGGCATTATCCTCCTCCAGAGAAGTTCCTCTCTCTGTTCAACACCATGGTCTATAGATGTGAAAATTCTGTTTCTATGTTGATGTCCAAACTCATTCTCTCCTTCCTGGTCTTTTTGTCAACATTTGCCCTGAGAGGTTCTCAGCAGCAGAAATGTGTCAGAAAGGACTGAAATTTTCATATAGCCCTACCAGTTGGTACCTCAGTGTCCTTCACCAGTAACTAGTCTCCCTGGCATTCTAACCTGGTGTTTTCCCCAAAGGATTAGTTCACTGCTGTAGATTCCCTCTTTGTGAAGCTAGGATGATGTTCTCTTCACAGGATTAGGGGGGGATTAGCTAGTGTTTATCAGCGACTTGCAGATAAAAGAAGTGCTTTGTTTACATGTATATCTTTTAGACTGCGTGGTCTTGATCACTTGGCAGTGCTCAGCACTGCATTAGAGAAACATCTGATGTAGGATACTGTTATACAATAATTGTTACAGATAGTTACTAAGGTGTGTACATTTAGAAGTGAATCCTGCTTCTTGAAAACTCAAGCATTTTAAAACGTGAAAATATTCTGTCCTGTTCTCCTTTTTTATTACTAGTATCGTACCTTTAAAATGTTTTGTATTAGTGTTGACATACAGGATTTTTGTGAACATTCTGGAAATACTCACAATATTTCTGGCCTAGTGACTGTAAATACTTCTAAAGGTAGAAGGAAACACAGTGCTACCTTTAAAAGTTACCTTTCTAGACAGACAGACAATGTGTGCTATTACCTTTCAACCCCAAATATCCCTAGTTCATTAATTATAGTAGCTGGAAGCTGAAATTCAGAGTGTTTCTTCTGCTTCTTTTATAATTTCTGAAAATAAAGGTTTTGCAGCAACTGGAATCAGCTAACAGTCTTGTTGAAAATACATCTTGTTCTTCCCTAGCGCTAGTGGCTCTGTGGGGCTTTCTTAGTAACATGAACAGATATGACTCAGAAGACAGAGAGAGAACAACTACGTTGTGTAGGAAGTTAAAAAATGGAATTTTTTACCATTTTGTTTTGGCCACCACCACAGTAAAGCTGCAATGCCTGCCTTTTTTATTTTGGGGGTTTTTTTGCTTCTTGACAGGCAGTAGAACTGGAGTTGGTATCCTGAATTGATCTTAACAATCCGTGAGAAAACCAAGAGAACAAATGAGATGTTCTCAACAGTATGTGGTATTTTGAAGTGCTGTAATTTCTAGTTTTCATAGCATCAAACTGCAGATTGCTAATGCAGATTGTTTTATATCGCGTTAGGCAATATTAGATGGGTGTTGCATAAAAATATTATTTGAATTGGGCCAAATTTGGATGACTTGGCTTTTGGGGGTCTTTCTTACATGGAGAACCTCTAATCAGGAAGAAAATGTAGTAGAAACTTGTTCTCAAAGTAAAATACAGGACCAAAAGTGTGTAGCGAGAGGGGGGAGGTGGGGGTGCATGATAATATCGCACCTTCTTGGAGCCCATGTAATTACCTTCTCTCTTCTCATTAAATAGACAGCACCCTAAAGTCTGGTCCTTCTTCCCTTTGTCCTTTTTCTCTGGGTTTCTGTTACTCTTGGGAGTTCTCTTCATGTCTTCCTCCACCCTTATGTTTTCAAAATTACCACAGTCTGTTCCCCTAAGAGAAAATTTCCTAATACTTGACTGCAAACTTGTTCTTTCATTCAACCAGATCCTTTCAGAAAGCATTCCTGTGTTAATTTCCCTGAGAAATTTTTGCCCATGTCATCTTGGTTTTGAACTTTTATTGCATTTCTTTCAAGTTCCTTATGGAAGGAGCCAGTCCTTATGTGTTTGTGAAAGGCCATTTATACAGTCCCCAGACAGTTAGTAGCCAGGCACAGTCTGTGTGCAATAAAATGTCTGTAACCTTTCAGAAATCTTATCTTTAGCATATTATCTTATCTTTTGCTCTAATTTCTCTTGGGTTTTATCCTCTATTCTAGCCACTTTCCCACATTTCTTAGTTTACATCAGTAAAATTAAAAATATAATCTGCTAGACTAACATGAAAATGCTTCTCAATGTATGAGGAAGTTACATTTTGTATCGTACACTTGAAATGGTGTATTGAAGGAGAAAAGATCCTATTGGTGGAGGTTGTGTAAATGTAATGTAAGAGATTGAGGTTCAGACCACTAAAATTATTTACTATATTTTCAATCAACTTCAGTAGGAGCAGGAGCTAATCTAAAGTGGTTCTGACCAAGAAGGGAGAATTTTATTTATTGTCTCCTTGGATAGCATCTTACTGTGTGTTGTACAGTAATACTTGATGTTCTGATGTCCATTCTGATTGTGATTCTTCTTTCCAGATGTTCTGGGAACGTGAAGTAGACGTGGTTGTTATTTAGATAGGATGTTTGCTCAGTGCTTTTTTTACAAACTGCTGCTTTTCTACAGGCAGCGAAACAGGATCTCTGTCCCTGGGAAATGCTCTGCAGAATTAACGGCGCTTGAAGTATTGGGAAATACTCTGTGTCCCTTGCTGCCCTCTCTCTTCCTTTATTTTCTCCTCCTCAGTACATGCTCTCCTCACTTTTTCATCCAAAGATGAAAATCTTACCCGGATAATGTCTTGTGGATATTACAACCTTGCTTAAACTGCAGGCTCTGTTGGTCACGTCAGGTTGTATTCCAGTTATTTTCCCAGAAAATGCCCCGAGGGGTTGCATACAACTCGTTTGAAATGGTTTCCCATTTGTGTTTGTTACTAACGCGGTGGGATTGTTTAAGCATCCGAATTCTTTTGTTTGTTTTATTTTTAAAATCATCCATTTGCACTGCTGTGACGGATTTGCTGTAGACAATCGGTGCTGAGGTGCGGTTCCGTGTGTCGCTGGGGCTGCGTTGCGGCCCGAGCCGCGCCGCTGTGCTGTCGGAGGCAGGGCGGGCTGGCTGCGGCGCAGCATCGGGAGCCGCTCGGGCGTGTGGCATCCATGCTGTGCTGTCTGGCTGCCGTTCGCGCCCGCCCACCGCTCCGAGCCGCGCTCGGGCCCATGCGCCTTTTCAGGGCTCACATAAGATGTCAATGAGAGGGGCGGGCGGGTTCGCCGAGCTGCCGGAGCGATTGATTCTTGTCTGCCTCTCCGAGCAGTCTGTCTGCGCAACGGCACGTGAGGCGCTTTTGCACAATACCCCGCTAATGCCCTCGTCAGCAGCTTCCAAAGGAAGAACAGCGTTTAAAAAAGAAATAATAGCAGTCCTCTGTGAGCCGCAGTGAGTGCGTGGACCAGAGCTAAATTTGGAAAGCTGAAGCTTATTTCGTGCAATATTATTAGGATTATTTGGGTTTCCAAAGGCACGCTCACATACGTGTATGTGTTGCTGGCCAGCTTTTCCACGTGACTCGGCTAGATCCAAATGCAGTTATTTATAGATGGCAAGAGCAGTGATGGCATTATCTTATAGCACTCCAGTTCTGAAATTATAGCACTTGTGTGCAGGGAGAGGCGGCCAGGTGTCTTCTGTGAGAATTTAGGCAGGCTGCTCTTCTGCTAATGTCCATAAGAAGAGGTAATCACAAATAACCTTTTCCCTCTTCCCCAATTCTTTTTTATTTTCAGACAGAGAAAAGAAAGGTATTGAAAAATCAGTCTGGGTTGTGATTTCTACTGGCTTCTTTTCTAGATACTTGTGAAAAGCAATTAGCCACATTCTTTTTTATACCTCTTCCCTCTTCCACAGATAACCTCTTTCTACCTATGTAAAATGATAAACATGCCCCTGAAGACAAGGAAACAGCAATTTCTAATCTGCCTAAAACTAATGTTCATAGTTAGGTTTTTAAATAAAAGTCTCTTGTTGCAGCCCTCTTGTGCTTGTAGCTCAGCTAATTGAACTGAGGCTGCTCCGTGCGCTCTGGAGCCCTGTCTTGGGGTACCGCCTGCGCCAGGAAACAGCTGCCTGGTTCCGCCTCTGCAGAGCGCCGGAGCCCTGCTGCTGGGGCCACACTCTGAGCCACGGCAGGGATTTCATCTAGCTAGGGAAAAACCAAATGCATGTCTGGGGGGAAATTTTTTTTTCTTTTTTTTTAAGAAAGAGAAACAAAGAAAAAGAAGATTTTAAAAAATGAACAAGGAAAATAAAGCCAGTCGGGTTCACAGGGAGGTCACACAAAGAAATGCTTCAGCACAGCTGGGAGTGTGCAGGCTGCAGCAGAGCATGGGCACAGACAGCAGAAGATGGGGCTACCTCAAGGTGGTACTGCTGCAGAACAGCTGGTGTCATGAAACTGCAACTAAAATAATCTGAAGATCAGGGTAGGGTTATTTAGATGTTTCTTATTTTACACCAGCTTGAGTTTTCAAAGTGGCCCTGGTTGTAAGAGAACATAAATGATTTGCTACTTTTGCTTTACTGCTAATAAATAAACATAGTGCATGTGGACTCTTTAGGGGTATCAGAATGCCTTAACAAGAGCATCCACAGCTCACTAAGTCTGTTCTTGTAATGCAACCGTGTTTCAGGTGGGAAACGTCCATTAGCTCGGAAGACACAGCTAGAAGAAATGGAGCTTTAAGGATACATAAGCCCTTTTCTTACTCAGATTAGTTACAAAGTTCCCAGGACAGCTTGGGAACAATTATTTAGTATTTGACTTTGGTATATTAATTGAATGTTAATTAATTAGGCAGTTCTCAAGAAAAGGTGATTGGTACCAGAGGAGCAGAGCAGGTTGCTAGTAAAGGAAGATGACAAGGTTTGTGGGGTTGGTGGGACACAGAGGGAAAAAAGAGAAGTAATGACTGTTGGAAAACTACCTCATCAACTGGGCTGTGAGAAGGGAAGCATTGCTGCCTTGAAACTGCAGTGCATGCACGTGTCTGTCTGTCCTGTATTGTTTGAACAGAAATCAGTTAAGAACTGCTGTAGGCTGAGTTTCTCTTTCCTGATGTCCTTAACTGTTTTCATGTTCAGCACTTTGAGATTATTTTATGTAGTTGTAAAATTTCCTTCAGAATGAAGAGTGAGTGGAAGGATGGGGTTAGAGTGCTTCTATCTTAGTTCCATTCAAGTACAAAGTTTGGATAGCGTGAGCAAACACTTTTTTTCCTTAAGCAGTTCTAAGAGAAGTTGGCAAAGTTTGTATTACACTAATCATACAAAAATTAAAAAATTCTGAGGACACCTGATAAAACATTCTTTTCCTGTAAAAATATAAAATAATGTAAAGTTAAAGCAACGAGCAAGATGGCAGAACCAAAAAGTAAAAGTTCCTAAAATAGCTTTTGGTCCTTCTGAGTTCTGGCTGTGCAGTGTTAACTTTGGAAACACGTTTCTGCTATAAATTTTGGTTGTGTGGTTTTTGCAATTTTTTTTTCCCCTCCTTGAAAGCCTCTCCAGATGTTTTACAGTTGTTGTTTGAAAATGTTCCATGGCAGACACAGAGACTGTGGGCACGGAGCAGTAACCTCTTGATGTGGCGGTTGTGGTTTTTCCTTGCAAAAAGAGAAAGGTGTATGATCCTCTCTGTTCTGGGACTCTGTTCTGTCACAAATGGTGTGACCTTCAGCACATCACCTGCTCTCAGTTTCTTTTGTCTTTAAACGTTAGCCAGTAAGCCATGTAGCTGGATGGGCACTTCAGCAGTCTGCAGGAGATCCCCACACTGCAGCTGAGATGTCTTTTTGGGGTAATTGTGAATACGAGCCATATTTAAATACTTTCCCAATGCAGACTCTTTGACTGAATTTCCTCTGCTCACAAACACAGATTTCATTTGATTCTGAAAGACTTCAAAAAGTCATGTGTGCCATACCCCCTTGGCTGAAGAATCCATTCTCCCTGGATCTGTATCTGACCTTTCCTCTGCATCTCCATTCATGGAAGTTCCTCAGCTTGTCCCTTAACGTATTACAGAGCATTAGTATGCTCCTAATATCTAACCCGTGTCTTTTTTTTTCCTTCTGCTGTGGATAGAGTTAATGCTTTGTTACTCAGTAAGTCAGAATACTGCTGCTGTCAGTCTTCCCTCTTTAATAAGAAAAAAAAAGATCCAAACCAAACTCACCAAAAGCCCTAATCTATGCAATCATTTCAGGTATATTGATAGGTTTTTTTTCTAATCATCCTGATTACTTTTCTCCCCTTCTGTGGCTGTACATTGTGGTGGGGTAGAGAGAAAGGGCAACTGTGCATCGGCTGGTTGGGTGTGCTTTGGCAGCACAGCACAGCTCCTGCCTTCACTGCCCCTCTGAGCTGACCTTTCCTGCCATCAGGCCTGCTGTTGGGGGATGTGCTGTGTCGGGCTTTGCACTTGTTCCTGTTGGACATCGTTTCAGATAATTTCTCCAGCTTTCCAGGATGATTTCAGCAACGAATTTCTGCAGTGAGCTGATGCTTCTTGCCAGTTTGCGCCACCTGTAAATTGACCCAGAACATCTTCTACCCCTTCATTCATCTGCATCATGGATATCCGTAAATGAATCATTCAGTGATTTCAGACCCAGAGAAAACTGCAAGAACCCGTCTGATAATGCTCAAGGTCTATTAATGACTATCGGTTTAATAGTTTGGTAAGGCTTAAGTTTCCAGCCATTTTGTTTTGTGTTCAGCTAGACCTAATTTCCCTTGTTTATTCATAAGAATGTCATGTTAAGCAGGACTAAAGCCTGACTAAAATCAAGCTAATCTATGCTCACGGTCTATTGATTGCTAGTGTAAAGAAGGTACAGAAGTAAGGAATTGTTTGTTCCCGACAAGTCCATTTTGGTTGTTACTCATTTTTTGCTTTCCTCTTAAATAATTTGGGTTAGTTTTCCATGATAGGAAGCTGAGCCTCCAATTCTGCAGTTACTCCTTTCTTTCTTTTAATGATAGACACTAGATTTTCACTTTTCCAGACTTCCATTGTTGTACTGATTGTGCATGGCTTCCCTGTGTTCAAGCTCCTGTTAAATTAATCTGCTGGGTTTTTTCCTAGCACTTTCAGACGTTAGTGGTGGTGCTAGCTCAGGAGTTGTTAACAGTAGTAATTGGAGGACTAAGGATGGATTAAATGAAACTGAGCCTCTCACCTGTAGGTCACTGCTTTGACTGTAGTCAAAGATGGGTTCAAGTGTGTCAGTCTCATTTTTCAGATGTCTGGATTATATGTGAAATCTGTTGATGACTAGAACTGGCGTTACAAAATAAAAGCGTACAGCAGTAATGAAAGACGCTGTTGTTTGAAATCTAAGCAGTGAAACCAACAGTTGGATGAGTGAGAAAACAAGCAGTTAATGCTATTGAAGTGCATTTCCTTGGAAAGCCTTATCCAACAAGATTCACTTGCTGGTGGCCTTTCACCAGTGTTGTCTTCTCTTTATATAATGGGCTGTGTTTTCAGATGTAGCAGCTTGGGTAGAGCTAAGCCTAAATGAGATGCTTACGTATTTTATCTGGATCTGTACAGAGTGTTTTGTGCTTGCCAAATTGAGCCATTGTTGCTATGTTTTGTAATGTATTACTTCAAAGTTAATGTAGTGAATCTGGTAAGATCCTCTGCCAAGTTTTGGCAAGTGTAGAAGGAAATTAGGGAATCCCAGTTCCACTGAAGGCATAGGGTGAGGATAGCAGTATTCAAATCTGTGTCTCCAGCATGTACAATTCCAGTTGGCAAGAGCCTTTGGGGAAGCCTACGTATATATGTGTTTTGAGAGGTATTTTTGAAGAATTGAAGATATGCCAAGGCAAGCTGGACCCATATTCCAGACCAGAGTTTGTACATGGTGTCACTCTCGTGCAGCAGTCCTGAAAGCACATGCTGGATAACTCTCAGGTTTGGAGTAGGGGTTTTATTGAATAAAACCTTGGTTAATTAATGTGATACTACTTCAGTTTAATTAGGTGTTCCCTTTATTATCTATTTTCCTACAAACCTGCATGATTTTTTGTTTTTTAATTGTAATACATAATTGCATTATAGATCCTACTGGGGCAAAGCAGGATATTTCTGCAGGACACAGCTGTAACTATAGCAATGAAGGAGGCATTGTTGATAAAGGACATTACTTAGATATTAGGGGTAGAAATGTGTATCATGCCTTGTTCCACAACATTGAACTGTGGCTGTCAACTTTGTTCCTGTTGTCATTAGCAGGGCAGTTCATGCCTCTCAAAGCAGGATCTGAGCCAGCTGCCCCCTTTGCTCTGCTGGGGAATTCAGTTCCATGCTGTGCAGTCACTGGGATAAGCACTTTTTGAATCCGTGTGCCTTTAGAGGTGACTCTCCTCACTACAGTGGAGCAGGTTTATGCTGGTACCTTTTAGATAAAATCAGTCCATTTAATCCGACTTGGACTTCTAAGTGAACATCACTGATTTTGCCTGATGGAGAAAAGCAGTCACAATGCTAGGGGGCTTTAAAAAAGCAGCCAGCTGGGATGCAAGCCTCCCAGGATGAAGTGGGAGCAAACACCTGGGAGTAAGCACTGGCTCTGTGCCATGGGCTTCTGTGTGCTTAGTGGGTGTCTGCTGGCAGCCAGAGGGATAGGCCTGGGAGGAGGGATGGACTCCCTGGGAGCTGCTTTGAGTCCATGTCGAACAGCCAGACTGCTGAGAAATTAGTACTTTTCCTTTGTAATTGTCTTTGTATGTACTCCTTTTGTGCTCTCAGTGTTGAGGCAGACACTGAGCAGAAGCTCCTGTAATGACGGGGTAGGGCTCGTCTGTCGCAGGGTTAGGCTGTGCAGCAGCACCGTGAAAGAACTGCAGAGGAGGGACAAACACAAATCTCTGCTAATGGACAGTTACATCCTGGGTTTGTGGCCTTGCTTTGCTGCCCTGACCGACTGTCCGACAGGTTAGCCAGCCATTGCCAGGCTCTGCTGGAGTATGTGAGGAGGAGAGCTGCAGGAAAATCAATCCTTAAACAGTTTAGAATTACTGGTTTCTCCCTCTCTCCCATTTCCTAGCTCTTTGAAAGCAAAATGGCTTTTAATACACAAGGAAAACATCTGATTTTCAGTTTCACAAAATTGCAAACAAAGGTTCCATTCTTTTAATGCAATTTACCTTATTTTTCTAATACTGTCAGCACATTGAGCTTTAGGTAGTTAACATTTTCAGTTTCCAAACGTGATATAGTGTCCATTTTTCTATGTAGAAATAATATCTTTTCTAAATAACCTAGACAATAGTTATTTCCACTTCTCTCATTCTCTTCTTGTTGCTGCTTCTCTTCCCTCCCCACCAAATTACCTCACTGGATGTTTTATAAGAACTGTATTTAGATTACAGTCTGTAGAGGAGAGAGTAGAAAGCACTCAGTAGCTCTGCATTCTAATCTGGAGTTCTCCATGTAAAAAAATACAAACTTGTTTCTAAAAGCAATATAAAATTAATGGATATGATTTGTGAATAATGACGTCTTTTCTTACTTATGCTGTAAATATTTTTTCAGCCAAATGCATTTCCTTTTGAGACATGAAACCAATCTAGCAAGATGGTGCTGAACAGATAGTTCTCCAAATCAAACTCCTCCTTTTTTCCTAATATTTTCATTGCAGCGAATAAGAAATACGGGTCTGCCAGTCTGCCTATTGAACTATCTACTGCAGCTTAACTGCAGCAAGGAAGCAGTAATCCTATTGTGCTCTTCCAGCAGTCTCCCGGGAAGCAGAAGGCATTGAAATTACTGAGCTGTTGTCCTATCCCCTCCTCACCTGTCTTTGTGGCTGTAAATATAGTGTCTGCCTGTAAATAACAGTTTGCTGCACCTTTAAGCACGTTCCCTAACAAGAGGCAGCGATTTACTGAGGTGATAAGCTGTAACTAATACTAGGGTATCATAATAGGTAAATAGATTAGCACTGTGCTTCTCTGTATTTTGCTTTCTAGGGAGCCGCCGGCTCATGCACTCAGAGGTGCTTACTCTGGCACTTTGCACGGCGCCGAGTACAGCCAGGCAGTGCAGGATTGCAGCTCCCAGTGCCGGGCTGGGTGCAGCTGATGAAATGCATTAGTGCCTCTGGGGGCTAGCATGGATTGCACACCCTGGTTTCTTTACTTTTTCTGGCCCAAAAAGGGTTGTACTGGGCAATACCAATCTTCCATGCCATGGCTATAAAATGACCTTTGAGCTGCGTCATCAGCATCCATCACGTAACGTTTGTAGATATGCCAGCATCATTTGTTGTCAAGAAGTATTCAGTGGTGTGAACTGCCTGGGCATGATCCGTAGCTTCCTCCAGCTCAAGCGCCTTGATTTTCCTAACGGAAGGGCTCCAGCATTTACAAAACAGTGTGATGCTGCTGCTGGGTGATGGGCACTCATGGCTATGAGGGATGGGAAGGTGCTGCCATGCGAGCAGTGCAGGCCTTTGTTTCCGTACTGCCTGGCAGGTTTTCAGCACAAAAGGTCCTTATAGGAAAGGAACAGTACCAGGGGATGTGGCCAGTCCTAATAATTGTGTCGCAAATCTTGTGATACTTGGCATGTTCTTAAAGACTTGGCTCCTAGAGGCACAGGATTAAATAACAATTGCTTCCTTTCTCTTTCAAGAAAGGCTTAGCTCTGTGGTTGCAGAGAAATGCTTAAAATGTGACTTGGGCTGACTGGGAAAATAAAAAAAATTGCCTTCCAGCTTTCTTTCCCCTCCTTGTCCCCATGATCCCAATGTGGATACATTGCCATGTCTTATGATTTTTTCAATGAAAGACTTAAAAACTATTGGAAGCATCCACAAGAAGCACACAGTGTTGCCATCTTTGGGTGTGTGGGAGTATTTATGAGTATTTTAAGGAGAGGTCAGTCACATTCTGTGCTGAGACACACTCTTGCAATGTCTGGTCCTCTTCAGAGAATAGAGAAACAAAAATGGGACTGGGTAGCAGCAACCTGAATATCTCTGAACTGGTTACTGAGAGCAAGATGCTCTCTTGCTTCCTTAGGGAAACCCCTTGGGCTAGTTGTAATTGAAATTTCTCTTATTTTCAAATCTGTATTTCTTCTTTTCACAAATGTGAAAGCTGAGGCTGCTCATGTCTGTGTTGGTTTCTTAACACGGTCGTCATTAGCAAATCAGTATTGATTTATTCCTATGGAAATAGATCAGTGCTAAAAGTAAAACGCAATCCCATTAAGAATGATACAGGTTTTGCAGATGGAGAGAAGTAGGTCAAATATTGCACCAATCATCCCAGAGAGTGTCCCTTTAAGCCAAATAAATGTGTGAATACACTTAAACTGTCAGTACGTCATTTGATTGCCATTATTCTGCATCTTTTTGCATAAGCTAGCAGAGCCCACTGTGACTGAACTCTGTGACTGTTGAAAGAAAATGTCAATTTTGGTGTATTAACCAGGTTGTATTTTACACCTGGGCTGCATACAGGGCTTCCTGGGGGGGTGTGTGCACATTCAAGGATTCTTCCTTTCCTCCCGTTGCAACAGTTGAGTTCAACTTAAGCAGGAAAGCCACATCATTGTATGCAAGGGACATTGTAGCAATGCAGCAGAGGAACACGATTTAAATCTGATCATTAAACTGCCGCAGCAAGAGGCTGTGAGAGACGGTGTGGATGGTCCATCTGCAAAATCTGTGCTCCTGTTGTACAAGGAGGAGGGGCGGAGGGGGAGAAAAAGCAGCTGCTTGGCTGTGCTATGAGAGGGTGAGACTGACTGTTGGCACCATCTGTAGCTGTCCTTTGTGCTTGCTGCTTTATCTGTTCATTATAGTATGATACTGAAATTCTCGTGCTTTGAGTGTAAATGAGTTGAGATACGCCTAATACTGTCAGCATAAAAAGCAGTAACTAAGTACACTAAAGATGAATAGTGTAATCTGTAAATTCATTTTGAGTTTGTTTCATCTTGCTTGAATAGCCCAGGAAGTGATGTTCTCCAGAAGCCAGCTGTACCAGATGTGTGTTGGCAGGGTATATATTCGTCTTACCGAGCAGAGAGCAGAGCCGTGGGCTGGATGGGGCAGCAGAGCAGGGAGGCTGCCCTGTGTTTTCCAGCAGAAGAGAGCAGACTCCTTTAGAGGGAGGATAGAGCGTGGGTCAGAGGGGAACTGGTAACTCCTAAGGTGGCTACAAACAGCTTTGTTTTCATTGCATGCGCAAGTGCCAATGCAGGGAAGTGAGTGATTATTATACATGGTACATGAGTTGAAATGTCCCGGGGGAGGAAAGGTTGAACCTCTCCATAATGAGTGCTGTGATAGGGATGAGTAAATTTGCTAGCTTTTTTACCTGCAGTCTCTTAGTTTCTAAAAACATGAGTCTTCTCCAGATAACTTGTAGAATAAAACCATCCAGCTTATTTTGAGGACCTCTTTGTTCTTTGATGGTTTACATTTTCCCTTTATAGATGTGCGTACTGGATATTGGTAATAATAACAACTCATTAAGATGTTTTCTTATCTTCACCTCACCAAAGCAGTGCTCTCATTGGTATATTCCTTTTCTAGGAGTTACACTGCCTTTTTTTTACGAGCAGGTTTGGCTTTTGTTTGCAGATTCATGCCCTCAGATCCATTGGGTTGTTGCTTTTTATCTTACTTGTCAAGTGCACATAGGTGTGCAGAAGGAGTAACTCCCTTCTCCCATCATAGCCTTGTCTAAGATGGATGATTCCGTAGTAATTACACTCGGCTGTGAAAGTGCTCAGCATCCACTATTACTCATCCACTATTACTCTGTGATGGCTGCGTTAAGTGTTCGGTAGAACACAAGTGGCTGTGGCGCAAGGGAAGAAACCTGTGAGGCAGAATTTGTATCTGCAGGCGGCTGGAAAGGGGGAGGGGGGCCTTTGTCACTGGCACATTAGTAATGATATGCCAGGGATAAAAGGTGAGTATAATTTGATCAAATGCTTGTTGACAGATTCCTTGGCTAATAGAGAAGCAGCTTAGAGTGACACTCGTTGCTGGAACGTTTCACAGAGCTCGGGGGAATGCTTTTTGTAGGCTACATGTGAGGCTGACAATTTCCAAGTGACCATATTTAGTTACATAAAGAAACGATGTTCCCTTTTTGTCACAGCAGAGCTCTCAAATGCTTCCCTAACCACCGCTCTTGACCTTCTGCTTGATAAATGCAATAAAATTACTACCTCTTCTTTGTCCAAATGTGTGATTAATTCACAGCAATGGCCCAGGCTCTAAGTATTTTTCTTGTGTGGCCATTTGACTTGAGAAAATCCAATTGTTTCTTGTACTGAAAAACCATACTTGTGTGTGTTTCTGGTAAAGCAGGTTCCGTTTTCTCCCAAACAAATATGACTTTACAGTTAGTCTCTTTGGAATTTGTTCTGTGTTGACAGTACATATGAGTAGCTACTGGGAAAAGAAGGTGGTGTACCCTGAAATGTTAGTTTGCTACTGCTTATGATTATGTTATTTGGTGAAAAGACAACCATTAGAATATTAAGAATGAAAACAGAAGCCTCAATTTTAGAGAATTCTGCATTTGTCTCTTTTAAACGAGCAAGCCTTAAATTGCATCTAGAGCTCTTACTACTCTAAACTGGTGTGGCAGCTTGGGTTTTCAGTAGCCTTCTGGTTCTCACCCACCCATGTAATCTATTGATTTGTGTTCAGTTCACAACACCTCAGGAAGGCACTTAGTTAAAAATTAAACATGAAACATTTTTTTGTTACAAGGGTTTTGTAAACCACCCTTTAAAGAAGAAAAAACCCCAAGCGCTTGAGAAGTGGATTTCTTTCAACTGCAGGATTTTTCAATTAGTCTGCACTTTGTTGCAGTGAAGCTCCTCACTGTGTCGTCTTACCTGGCTGACTTTTACCAGAGCCACTTCTGATGCTGGAATTAAATAGGCAGCTGTGAGGCTTGGGTGGGTGTTGCTGGAGGCTTCAGTGGGGTGTCTCAGCTGGGTGCACTCATGGGGAGCCAGGTTTCACTTGCAGTCACTTTCTGGGGCTCTGCTTACTGCAGAGTAGGTAGTTTCTGTAACAGGGCCTGGTCTTTTCTGACTGTGGGTGCTTAAGGGAGAGGCCACATTTTCAGGCATGATGACCCTTTTCGTGTCTTTAGAAGGAGTTGCAAGCTCTTCTTCCCTCTAAGAAACCTCTGCGTCTTCATCGTTCATAAGCGTGATTTTCCTGTAAGCACAGAATTACCCTCATTGACTATAAGATTAGGCACATAATGGAAACACACATTTAGGGGTTGTTCTGGGTCAAATATAGATTTAAGTGCCTAACTTTGTATCCATACATCATTCTCCTGTTTATGTATTCTGGTAGCTCATAGCAGTTTTGGAAATTAGTTCGTGCACATGGGTTTCTCTCCAATTCATCTTTTGAAAAAATCCCAGCCAAACAGAAATCTTTTTCTTTGCTCCCCTATGTAAATGATGTCTTCTGTATGTTTTAGTTATCTTTCTATTAGTGTGAAATGAATTATTCTGCATCTTATTTCACTTGTAACAGCTATCCCATATCCTTTTGCTTCATCCATTCTTCATCTCTGTGGTGCTCAGCTCAGACAAGTTCTCTTGTGCCTCCTGGGCTATGCAGAATGTTTGTAACTTGCATAAAAACATTCTAATGATAGTGTAGGGCAATTACGGACTCAGTTTGATAGGATAATAATATGAGTGGTGGGTCGTGGACAAGCTTTGCACTCCTGCTGTTTGTCTGTTTGGCTTGTGACTCCTGTTACAGTGGCTTGCCACCTGTGCTGGGCTGTGCTGGTTCCTCAGACGTGTGCTCACTGTCATTCATTCTGTTTGCACAGCACTGCTTTCGTCGTGGTGTGAGGAGCTGGGACGGCTCTTGCTGCTTCGCCACCAGAAAAGCCGGCAGAACGATCCTCCCGGGAAGCTCCCCATGCAACCCCCCATGAACTCTATGAGCTCCATGAAACCCACCCTCTCTCACAGGTGAGTCTGGGCCCAGCCCGCAGCACTGCAGTCTGGACAGTGTTGTGTGACAGATCTGTTACTTGAAATGCTTGTTCCACTGATGGGGGGAGCAACACTGTTTCATGCACTGCTCGGCACTGCGGACAACAGGGTATCTGTAATTGCAGCAAACACTAAATAAACTCAGATTTTCTCTTTGCTATTGCCCTGTGCCTAGTAAAGTGACACTTCCATCTTCAAATCTGTGCTCAGATCAAGTGGGCTCGCTTTCAAGCTTCAAGTTATGCCCTAGAGATAAACTTGTACATCATGTCTCTCATCAGACGCTTGCCTGATGTTTATTTAAATACAACTGGCTTTTCTTGATGTTGAAAACATTTCACTGATGTTCTGTGTTTTAAGTGTCATTGGAAATGTATTGCATGCAAAGCAGTTGTACTGTGGGTGTAGCCATAGTTTGGAGAACATCCTGTTCGGTCTTGTATCAGGTGAGGATCACAAAGCACTTGTGTTGATTTAGAGAAAGCATGAGCATTAAAGGTCACTATAAGATGATGTGAAGGCGTTGATTACCAAATTATGTGGAGGAGCATTATTTTTATTTCTTGTCTGCACAACCTAGGTCAAAGCAAAAGCTGGAGATTAAGTGTAGACAGGATCCTGTAGACAGGATTAAGCATTCATTCCATGCTTTATGTTTCTGGGAGATTTTTTCCTTCTTTCCCTCAGCATCCCATTAAAGAAATCACCAATAGTATAAATTTGTTTTAGTGTAGATTGGTTTTGTTAGTAAAGGATTATGAGAGTGTAATGAATCTAAATTCCTTGTACCTAGGCTGCATGGTAGCCTAACTTGAACTTTTGTGTTGAAATGGAACTTAGGAGCATCTTTTTACCAGTGCATTTGCATATGCAAATTTGTCTGAAAACAACTTTTGGGGTTTGGGTTGGATTTTTTTCATTATTTTTGTTACATTTATGGGAAAACTATGCAATCACTATGCCTTTTATTTTAGCCCTTGAGAATAAATAAAGACCTATTTTTTAAAAGTATAATTAATATATCATCACTGGCTTTTCAGAGTACCTGAATTTCCTCTTTTTTAGTTGCTTATGAAATGACAGATTGTAAACACACTTAACAAAAAACCCACAGAAAGCTTAATGTTTTAAAATAATTCTACACTTGGGAAAAGCTTTTCAGAAGACAAAGTGGAATTAGTGACCAGTCTGCAGAGAATGTGGTGCTGTGTATGTGCTCTCTTAGGTGTAGTTTTGTAGTTTTTAGATGCCTGATTCTCATTTGACCTTTTAGCCTCTGTTCCTCTAGAGTCTATAAAGTAAGACTATCTCACAGGAGCTGTGTGCTACATTACTAGATAATAGATAAGATAGGCACAACTCACTTCTTTTGTAGCAGTTTTCCACTGAAACTGTCACATGTCAAAAAATAAATACTTTCTTCTGCTAAACCTAAATACCAGCATTTCCAGCAGTACCATGTCATCCAAATCTCTGCCTGTAGTAGAGCATCCTGCCCAGTGTTAAGAGGTTCCTGGATATTTCTCTCAAGTATTGCCCTTGAAATGCTCTACTGGGGAAGACACTGGGAGTAATTTCTAAATGACTGCTCTTTACCTATGAGATGCCCCTCTAGAAACAGAGTTTCTGTTCTGTGGCTTCTTATCTGCAATAGCTGCAGCAGCCTCTTTGGGGTTTGGAATGCTTGCATCACTGCTTCAGTGTGTGCTGTTGTCTGTAATTTGGCCATAGTATGACTGCTCAAAATCTCTCAGGTGGTACATTAGAATGAGATATCCTGTGGCTCTCCAACTTCTTTTTCTGCCTGAAACTGTTTATTTTCATGGATGTTTTATAATCAGTCTATAAGACAGTAGTGAAGTATGGGGTGAAGAAGAATTGAGATTTCTATTTGTTTTAATTAAACAAAAGATGAAAAGCCATTAAGTACAATATTAACTACAAAAAGTGATGAAGCTGTTGATGAAGCTCCATTTGTATTTGCATTAGATTACATTTGGGTCAAAAGCTTAGTATTAGAGTTCACAGTATCTTATCTCTAATCCACAAGACTTTTCTTTTAATTCAAACAAAAAAAAAGTGCTTTGTATTTCCTAAAACAATTAACGTAGCCAGCTACTTCAAGTTTTATAAAAGAACTAGATATTAAATTAGAACAACCAAGAGCATATTCAAGAACCTTACTTAACAAAGGCAGTGTAGATATGTGTGAGTTGCTGATTATATCTAGTCACACAATTAAATCCTTCCCGTCATCAGACAATCTTGAGTACTCCACACAGAGCTTTTTCTGCTGTTCCTTTTACTAGCAACAAAATTACCCAGAACTCTAGTCAGGGACTAGGATCCTGATGTAGCTAGCACTACAGAAACACAGCTGCTTAGTCTCAAAGTTGAAACAGGGCTCAGCTATTTAAAATAAATTCTGACTCAATAATATATCACAAGAATCTAAATCTAAGGATTCATATTTAATAAACTATGGGCACTTACACTAGAAGTAATTCAACTCTGGCCTGTTTTTAAGGACAATGTTTGATTTTTAAAAAGTTAATTGAGTTATGAGAGAAAACTGAAGTAGACTGATCAAGGAGGGCTTTCAGCAGTAACACTTTACTGTTGATTAAATGCACTTACAGAGAGCAGAATATAAGCTGTACAAGGATGTGCACACATGCAACAAATGCTTTCAGAGTAGGGACTGTATTTTGCTAATTTCTTTCTAAATTTAGTTTTTCATTAACAGAATGATCAAGTGTTTCATATAGAAAGAATTCAGCTAAATACCTACTGTCTAATGTAGGGCAGTTGGTTGGGTTGCAAACTCCTGTGTTTTGTGAACAGAATGAGCGCTGGATTGTAAAAAAGAACCTCCCAATCTTGCTTTTTTTAAAGTCTTTGCAGTCTAATAGTCAGCTCGAACTTGAATGTGAGATTTTTATTTATTTTCACCTTTCTGTTGATTCATGTGAGTAAATTTTGCTCCTGTATTGAAGGACCAGTGTAAGACCTGTTCACCTCCTTAATCCTGTGTAACTTCTAGTTAAAGTCCTATTTATTGGATTTATGGGGAGCTTAAGGAGTAGTGTTAGTCTTCGGGCTAGCCCTTCTGCACAGGAGTGAAATTTCATGCTTTCTAGCTTGCAGGGCACAATGTAACTTCTTTGTGTTGTAGTTTTGCAATGTGACATAATGTCTGCAATAACAGATACTACTCAAGGTGGCTAATTTTTTAATTTATTTAAGGTCTTTGGCAAATGCTGTTATGTAAGTACAAATTATTGTCATTATACACCTTCCGTTGCTTTGACGAAGTTCCTGTTTAGCACTTTGTTGCTTTAAGTGGTGGAGGTGTGCATGTGTATCAAATTGTATCTTGATTCAAATGGGTACAGTTTCAGTCAATCCCAGCAGGAATTGCACCCTAGTGCATTTTCACATCAGTCTGACCCAGGCAAGCCCTGAGGGACTTCTCATTTCTAGCACAGCTTGTAGTAAAGCTTATTTGTCAACAAAACCACTTAGAAATAGACAGCTGTTAGTTGCAGTTTTGTGTGTTGTCATGAGCATCTGTAGGGTTCTTATTGTCTTCACTCTTGCTCCAAATTTTGGTCTTATGTATTAATTGCCAGCTGTCTCACAGTTAGTGACCAAAGGGTGGTAATGCCTTTATAGGGCAGTCACAGTTGATGAAAAATAGGAAGATAATGTTATTTTTATCACAAATTACTTAGTGCCAAAGGTTTAGAGAAAATTAAACAGTAGGTTAAATGAAGCATTAGTTCAATCTTACACTAGATGCATTATTTATTATCACTAATATTTTGTGTTCAGACCATCATAAATACCTTTTAGTTGTTAGACTTACTTTACAAGAGTGCTTGGTTTTAGTGCTTGTTTTGTCCTTTTTTTCTTCCAATTTAAACTTGACTAAGAGCTGGACTTTCAAACTTTGAGTGGAGCTCTTGGAAAAGAGTGGTAGTTCTGTCTGAGTTTTTACCGGGTGATGAGGACTGGCTCTTGCATTGCTGAGAATGCAGGAGTGAGCTCGTTAGAACATACTAGTACAAACAGTGTCAGAAGTTCTGTAAAGGCTGCTGCCTTTTCAATTTTGCATTGTAGGCTGTTTTGACCAACAGTGATAGTCACTTTAAAAATGTCTGGATGAGGTCAGGTGCGGCACACTTTTATGAAAACAAGCACATTGTGCATGTTTTATACATCAGTTTGAAGTAGGGGATTGCTCAGTTATGTCATGTGACTCTGGCATGCAGGGACAGTCTTTCAAAATTCATAACTCTTGAGGTAAAAGATAAAATTGTTTCAAAGCCATTTCATCTTTCTGGTTGTGGAGTTGTGAAATAAATATAATTAGGGACTGAACAGATGGTAAATCCTAATATAAAAGAATATACCCAGTAAAGAAACCTTTATTACTTCCGATTCTGCAAGAGTAGCTTCAGTGTTTTTTCTGGTTTCCTTTCTGTCAAAAAATGTTAAAATTTACCATCAGGAGAAAATGAGAGAAGAGTTCATAATCAAGAAGTGCTTCTGCAGAAGTGCCATTTCTTAAAGAAAAAAAAAAAAACCAACAAAAAATGGAAAATTTCTTCAGAACAGTATGCTTATGCTCTAAGCATTGCAAAGACAAAACTAATTACTAATTGCTCCAAAATATTGTCCCAAGAGTTGTTTGTTCATCTTGTCCTCTAAGTGAAACTACTAGTAGTAGTTTTATCACGTACACTTACGGGGAGGAGGTGGAAGAAAACCTTGAGGCTGTTGAAGCTAAAAGCAAATGAGTACCTTGAAAACCGAAAAGTGTAACCATTAGCTGTTAAGAATTAAATATGGAATATTTCCATGTGAAAAATATGCATTTCATTTTAGATAAGTTTGTAGTCAGTTTTTGTGGTAATACGAAGCAATAACGGGTAACTTGTTTTCAAATATATATTCTTTACATGCTTGATAAAAGGTAGAGTATAAAGATCATCTTTTCTTGTGTGTACAGCACCTTGCACAGATGTGAAAACAGGTCTTCTGTATTGACTGATGAGTCAAAGTGAATGCTGTTGTAATAAGACAAATATGTAGCAGGACTACTGTAATTTTGGGGGGGATTTTGGGGGTTTTTTTTTGATAAGTAAGTATAAGGGGCTATATACTCTATATTTTTCCTCTATATGTTGTAAATGTTGTAGTCTTATGGTTTTAGTTTGTGATTTTTTTGTTTTAATTAAAAAGTATCAGCTGATACTTTTATAAGTAAGCACTAGGCAAATATTATTTATGGTATGTCTGCTGACTGAGGCAAAATGTGATCTTCTCAGGCTTTGTGCTGTCTATGTTAGTTTTTAAAATATGGCAACAGCTTTGAATAGACAGGTATTGTTCTCATGTTTGGGCCATATTGAACAACTAATTCCTGAAAATATCTGGTCGATTGTGATTTACTGTTTAGCAATAATCACAGGGCTATAAAGCTCTTTGCATGAGGTCTGCTCTCAAAAGCAGATGTATGTGCTGAGTCTACATGATTTTCCTCTTCAAGCATATTGAGAAGGTATCTTCTGTCACTTGTTCTCAATGAAACCAACTGATTTCTGGCAGTGGGGTTAAAAATCATTCAGCTGTGGCAGCACCCCTGGTTTTTAACTGTTTTGACTGTCAGCACGATAAGTGTGCGGTGACACTGAAAGCTATACTTTGCCTACCTCTTTGTTGCAAAACTCATTAAAATCACTGGGAGTCTTGTAACTGGATTGAACACCTTCAGATAGGGAACATCAGAACTAAGTCAGTGCCCTTCTGCCTCTGCAGCGTCAGGTCCACCTGTGAGGTTTAGCAGTCCTTTCCAGGTACAGAAGGGCTGGGGGAGGGCCAGCCCGTGGTTCAGCACAGGGTGAGTTTGGTGTGAGTAGCTGTTTTCTGGGTACCCACGCTGTGAGCATCGCGCTCCAGCCTGCCTGCCAGGAGGTGACATGGCTTCTAAGCAGGGAGGGAGCTTACAGTCTGGCACGTAAAAATTACTGACATAAATTACGGCAAATACCTTGTCTTTTTAAAAGATGTTTTGTTATTTTTGGATAATTTGGCAACAGGAACACGGATGTATATTTTGTCTAAGACTTGATATTTTTCTTGATGCCTTTTCTTTGCATGTATCTGTTTTTCATTCACTTAGATGAAAATGTCACCCTCCACAGGATTTCTCTGTAAATGGATTAGAAAAGCACTGAATTCCCGGTGCTCAATTTTGTCAATTGTTGTATTCCTGCTACTCCTGTACACTTGGGTTCACAAGTCTCACAGAATCGCAATGAGAAGAAAAGGAAATAGTCATTACTATTTGCAGTGATGGAGGGCTTTTGTGATGGTTTCCCTATAAAAAATAAAGGGTTAGCAATTCGACCTAAGACACTTCTGGCTGGTTTTCGCTGGAAATGACAACAAAGCCTGCTTGGCAGACAGAGCACATCAGCAACCTGGGCAGATGGGTCGGTGACATTAATTAGATACTGGCAGTGCCTTTAGCAGGAATCGGTGGTTTATTCCCATGAAAGGGCTGTTCCGGGGATAAGGAGCAGCGCACCAGCCGGGGCACCGTCCTGAATGTCCTCATCTCCACCAAGCTGGGAATGCGGGGAAGGTACCACAGCCTTTTCGTGCTCTTAGTTCCCACTTACCGCGTCAGGGGAGATGCGATGTGACGGTTTGTTTGCCCGTGTCACTGTGTCACCACCAGCATTTCCAAACTACTCTGACAGGCAGGCAGAGACGGCTCGGGGAGACATTTCTCAGACCTGTCCCTCCGCCGTCCCTCTCTGGCCAGGTCACTCGCCCGGGCTGCCCCGGCCGTGCCGTGCCGTACCGTGCCCTGCCCTGCCCTGCCCTGCCCTGCCCTGCCCTGCCCTGCCCTGCCCTGCCCTGCCCGGCCGCTCCGTCCCCGCCCGCC
>VZRF01012753.1:1457192-1509538 GCA_013396875.1 Vireo altiloquus
GGGCGCCCCCCCCGGCCCGCCGGTCCCGGCCCGGCCGCTGCCCTCGGAGGCTCGGCAGAGCTGTCCCTGCGTCCCGGCCAGCCCCGGAGCCCCCAGCCCGGCTGTCTTCCCGTAAGTTGCGGCGGTGCTGTGCTGCCCCCTCCTCCCTCTCTCCCTCCCTTCCCGCCGTGCCTCTCGAAGAAAGCGGTTTTTTTCTGTTGTCGGGGAGCGTAAATCAGCTTCATCTAAAATCTCGGAAGTGCAAGTCCATCACATCTTCCTCCGAGCCTCCTGCTACACCTTGCGTGAGTCAGACTGCAGAGCTCCCGGTGCCCTTCTCGCTGTGCGGGGCTGCTCGTGTTTCCCCTGTCTCAGAGGCAAAAGCAGAAGTGGAATCTGCTCACGCTCTCAGCGGTTCCTTCCCCGGTTGTTGTAGCAGTCGCTGACCTCCAGGCACTATGAATAAACAGCAAAGCTGGGAACAAAAGGAGTCTTCTGGCTGCCATTATCTCACATTAACATAGCAGACGCGCTGCGGTGTGAACAATGCGAGTCTCATTCGCCGATAATCAGCGAGTACCCAGGCATTTGGATTACCAAGGCAACAGGCAATGGTAGAATACTGGGTGGGTGTGTTTTTTATTGTAAAGGAGCAGTCGGATATGGAAACCCAGGTATATTGATAAAGCAGAGCAGAAGGAATGCCTGGTGGCAGGGGGGGACTGAGGGCTCGGGGTTGCATTCCGACACACATGAGATAAATAAGACATGGATGAAGCAGGTCTGTGCTGTGAGATGCAATAAAGATTATACTGCATTTGTCAAGCTGAAAACGATCATAAGATTATTTCAGCATTTTGGAAAAGGTAACAGGTGGCATGTTAATAGCAGGGCTGTTACCGGTGGATTTTGTAACTGTAATCTGGGCTGTAGTAATGCATTGCATGGTCTACTTGTGTGACAATAGAACTGGATGTGATGGTTTAATCTTTTTTCCTTTGATGAGATGGATGCTGTAGTCCCCATGTCAGACAATGTAGCCCCTTCTGCTTCTTCGAGGCAGGAGTGGGTCTCAGCAGAATTTTTGTTTCTTACCTGCATAGCTGTGATCATTTATTCCACATGGACAGAAATAAGTTGTGTTATCTCTGTGTCTTTGCGTGAGCACACACATGTGAGTGGACAGATATGAAATCTGTAGTGAAGCAGGACTGTGTGTGCATGCAGGGGAGATGTGGGTTTTTGCAGGTTCAAAAACTTATTAATTAATCTAATTATTTGGCCTGATGCATTTTTCTAATTGCAGGAGTTAAAATCAGATGCAGTAACTCTTGCTGAGCAGCATGAGACATGCAGGCATGGCTGTAAGTGATGACACTGAGTGTAGACTAAAGCTCCAGGAAGCACAGCAGCGAGTGTGTCACAGCCTGATCTGTAGCAACCCAATGTGAAATGGAAGGCAGCATTCCCGCCTTGTGCAGTCATAAGTCATCCAGGCCTCACAGGCCCTGTCACAACTATAAAGAAAAAGTTAAGGGCTTTGAGCTTCCAGAGGTACTTTGTATCACCTGCTGAAATGCCAGCTCGATTTTGCTGTCTCAGTCTCCACGCAAATGGCTGTATTGTGCATATGTGTGTGGCTGCATGAATGGTTATTATGAATGTATGTGTAGATATTTAAAAGACCAGAGGCAGGGGGTGATAGCCACCTGCTAGCTGCTGGTGCCATCCAAACCACTGAGCTGATAAATGGCTTGTTGCTTTCACCTTTTGACTGCTTCACCTGCATCTGCTCACCTAGAAGGGGTTCAGAGTGCTTCTGTGTTCTCATACGGTTTGCCAGAAAACAGCCTCCTTCTTTTACAGTGAATTATGAACTTTCTAACAGCTTTCAGTCTTCCTTTTCATGGTACAGCAACATCCAGTACTGAAACAACACTTGAGGTAATTCTTTCTTGATAGGGAAGGACTGGGTATGGATCTGCTGTGCATTTGCAGCTGGGAGAATCAAAGCTTTCCAAAGGAGTAGAGAACATAGTCATCTAGTTGGAAAGAGTGCAGGGGATCAACAGACTTGAGAAATCATGATGGGATATTTTTTGGAACTGTGTATTTTCTTTGTAAAATCTTTGTGTTTGTAGTCACTCCACTAAGAAGCAGAGGGAAATAAAGTCATGTAGAGTACTTCCAAATTGGCTTTTTTCATTTTAATGTTACATAAAAACACCCAGTGATTTGGATGGAATTGTGTTTTAGGTGTTTGTTTAGTGAAATGCAGAATGGTGCCTTAATTTGTGCCAATACAACTTAAACTTCTTCAAATAATAATGCTAAATAGAAGAATGTGTTTGAGGAAGGTGTGAATCACACAGATGGCATCAGTCAAAAGCTAATTCTTGCTAGCCATCTAAAGTCAGCTTTAGTATACAGACCAACTACATCACCCTCTTGCTTTCCTCACCTTGAATGGGAGCAGCTTAGAGTACCTGTACACAACATCAGCATTTCGTTTGGTTCGTGTCAGTGTGTGATGTACAGAGGTACTTATTCTATGTTTCCTTTAGAATATGTCATTGTATATCCTTGCTGACTCTAAGTGGTCTTCGTGTTCTTTCCATCGGTGTCTCTTGGCTCTGCCATCTTCCTCTGTGTGAGCAGAGGACAAATTGCACAGAGGGGTTTACACAGCCTACGGAAAACATGACACAAAAGGTCAAGGGCTGACTCAGTTAAACTTTGTGGTTCTTTTTTTTAATAGTAATGTGTTTATAATAACTGTCAACTGGACTGAAAACTAATGTTAGGTGTTCAAGTTGAAACACGTTGGCCGAGCGCTGTAGGTCTATGAAGATGGTGCATGTATCTCAGGTGGGGAGCTGCTGGCTTTGTTTCACTGAAAAAAATCTCAATGAAAAATGAGAAGTCAGAAATAAGTTTCCTTCTAAATGTCCAGGGGTTTTCAGAAAGAAAATAAAAACAGATATCCAGAATGTTTTTGATTGCCAGCAAGCGAAAACAAATTTTGCCTTTCCGTTGTCGCAGTGGGACTTTCTCAAACTAATACTCAAGGCCAGGGATATTTTCAGTGGAACTTTGACCAAAAGGAAAAAAAAATCCATTTGATCCATAAATTTGTCATTTATTAAAAGGTCGTCAGGGATTCCTATCTTATAGAATCATTAGGTTTGCATGGTGCAGTGCAAATACTGAATTTGAACTGCCTTTTTGGTATGAAATACTAAAATGCTCCAGAGAGGACTTAAACTATTTTTTTTTCCCAATCTTTTTTACCAATTTCTCGTGTTAGGTTCATGGTGGTGACCTAATCAAGAAGGCTTGCAAACTGAATCCATATTAATAATTAAAGCTACATGAGTAGCTTTCACTCAAGAAATCTAAATAAAACAAAAGCTAAACCTGAATGAAAGAAGCTGAGCTGCCTAACTTGTGAGACAATATAGGCATGAAACTCATGTCTTGGTGCTTCGTTTATCCAGGGCTTCCTTGCCTGTTCGGACTGTGGGATTTGTAATATTTTTCCACTGCAGATAAGTGAGGTTTTAGGAGGAAAAGAGGGGAGCAAGGAGTCTTGTTTGGAAATTCGTTTGTATTAAAGTAGTGTCACCTAGAGGCTCCAACCAAGAATACAGGCGAGGGGTGCTGAGCACCCTGAGCACACATCTGCCCAGAGGCAGCACAAGAGAGGTGCCACAAGGCAGGAACAGATCAGCATACCTGGTTTTGGGCTGTATTTTGAGTGTTCTGATTTTTGGCTGTGTGTTATTGCAAAGGTGTGTTTGGCCTGTGTCATTCTCTGACACACCACACCTTGTCATGAGGTGCTCTCCTCTCAGCATGTCCATGGGTGACAAAAGAAGATGTGGGAGAAATGACAGTCAGTGTTACAGTGGCAATTACCTGCTCATCTTGGTCTCAACTGAGAAAGTTAGGATAGAGTTGGTAGATTTAAAGGTTTGTGTGAATTCTGTGTGTCAGCTACCCTTCAGGTGGGATGACAGTGCTTCAGAGGTTAAAGACCCCTGCAAAACTGCAAGGCTGGCTTGAGGGGAAACAACAGAAAGCCACTGAAGGCCCAGTTGTGGGAAACTGTCAGTGGTTAGACTGAAAAAGTTTTTTTAGAAAGTCAAAATCTGGTGTAGTAGTTGATAGATGTACAGTGTTTAAAACAGAGATGGATGCTTTATGAATGTAGTGTTTTAGATACCTGGCCTTCTCAACAAGTGATGGAAAATCATCAGGAAGGTGTTAATTCCAGTTTTCACCCTCCTCCACAATATGTAAAGTGCCAATGCTCTAGGGATGCATGCTTCACTAAACCATCTAAAACTTTCCTTCCTCAAGGAATGAAGACATGTAAGCAGAGTATCAGATACACATACAATTGCTTTAGTGACAACGTAAACATACCTAAAATACAGCAAGTAATGCCACAAATTATGTATAAACTATATATTATATATAGTATATATTATANATTTACTCTACAGAAGTCACTTGTTATTAAGCAATTTTTATTAGAATTAACTGTCAGTCTGTGTCTGACATGAAGTCTGTAACTTTTCCTAGAGACTGGATATCTGCCTAGTATTGGAATTAAGAGAAGCTTTTTAGACCTAACTACCAATGTACTTCTCCAACATGAGTGTTGTGTTACTGGTGGGTTCAGTACATTTGCCAGTAGCTAAGAAATCCTTCCTGATTGCTTGATTGCAGTTTTGCTACATCACAGTAGCAAAACATTACTTTGAGAAGTAATTTCCCTCCATCTCCTCCTCTTTGCTCTGTGGCTTCCTCTGCTATTTGGCCTTTAATGCTGACCAGTAGTATGTATAGGTTCATTAGCACCATTGTAAATTTAGTCAATACTCTTTTAGTGGGCTCCAGCTGAGCCCAGACTGACTCACTGCCCTCCAGGGTGCAGTGAGAGACTTAATTACCCTTGTACAGTTCAACAGGAACAATGTCATGGGCAGCATTTTGCTTTGGTTGAGGAGGTTGAAGCTTCTTTCTGTATTGGCTGCCATTTTCTAGTTTAAAGAAAGGGATTTCAGGATAATTCACAGCTCTGTATAATAACGGAGGGAAAGCACTGCTCTTTGCAAATGAGAATTGGATTGGTCACGTTTCATTATGGTACTTACATGGATTTTCCTTTGATAGTGGGAATATTCCTTTCGGTTGTTTTAAGGACAGAAATGCAAGTTGAAAAAGTGGAGTGGAGGGACAAGTAATCCTTTAGTTGAGTGGCACAAGTTTCAGCATCTCCTACTGCTTGAAACCAAAGACATTTTCACGTGATGGAGGAAGGGTGGGTATTGTATCCAGTATGGCAGAAGTCATGCTCAGACATGCTGGTAATTGGTGATGGGCCAGAGTAAGTGCTGGGGAGTGCAAACCATGAGACTGCCATGGATTTCTCATGGGGTAACTAAGGTGAAATTTGAGGAGTGAGGTTTGGGACCATAAATGGATATTAGGCTCTTTAAGTTCATGTTCTGCAAGGCACATCTATCGCTATTTCAGTGTTGCTATAATTTCTGATCTTAATAATGTTTGAGATTTAACACTTGGTCCTGTGTTGGTTAATGTGCTAGTCACATAGTTTAACATGCACAAGGAATATTTCTGACAAATTTGTAGCTGGTCTCTTTTTCTGGCTTTTTTCTGTGATGCTGTTTATTATGTGTCAACAATATGGTTTCTTGAGGTGTCACCCATTTTAACTGTAATATAGTAAAAATTGAGTGGTTTACTCTGTATTTATAATTAGGCTGAAGTGATTATATAGTCTCTGAGAACCCAGTGTAGCCTTCCACTGAACAAATGATCTGACTCTACCACTGAAAACTCTGGAGGAATGATACATGAAATCTCTTCTGCATAATGTGAAGGAGAGAAACGGGTAAGAGGAATAAGTTTAGGAAGCAAAGAAAGTGAAGTAATAGTTATAACTTCTTAACAGCACTGCTTCCTCAAAGTTGGAGTGTGTTTACAAACTGTATGGCATATTTGCATTAGAAGAATCTTCAGTGACTCTGTAGTTTGATTCCTGCCTGTCATTACCCTTCTTATTTACTCATACACTTGCAAAATATTTACCTTGTTCCTCAGGTTTTATTACCTGTCCACAGCACATCAGTGGGGAATAGAGAGGAATGTCTGCAGTGAGTCCTTTCACTGCTTATGTCATGGAGAGAGCTTCATTGTAGTCACTGAAGTATATGAACACTCCTATGTGCCATAAATATCCAAACAAATCACAGAGCAGACATCATCAGAAACAGTCAGAGAAGGAAGTAAAGTAGGAGGCATCATTCAGAGCAGGATAAAAGAGGAAATCTTAATAGCAGTCACAAATTCTGGGTTAGTCATCATTTGTCTCCATGCTGGTGGAGGGACTTGCATTGCGTCACTTGCAAATATTAGTCACTGAAGCCATTGTCTGAGCCTCTGAGTGAAAGGGGCAAGATTCTAAGAGACAATATTCTGAAGAAACATGGGCTAGCAGGACTTGGTGTTCAGTATGCCCTTGTTCACACGGCAGTTTATAGATGCTGTCAATGTAAACATCACGTCAGGCATCTCATAGGGAATTACCATTTTCCATTAATTTTCTCTCATTATTTTTTAGGGGAAATTATTCTTTTCTCTAATTTAATTTTTTGTGTGATTTTATTGCTTGATTGAATTAGGATATTTTGAAGCAAATAGATCAGTTCAAATTCACAGTTATGTTCTAATACAGTGCTGTTGTGCTGGCAGAGCATTATGGAATTTGTTTGAAATTTCCTAGCTGTTTGTGAAACGTATTCACTGCTTCATTTACACAGTTGCTGTTGCTGTTATTACGTTATTTGTTACTTGGGGCAGAGGCAGCTTTTTTCACACACATGTGCACTCTTTGTGCAGAGCAATTCCTGTTCTTAAATGATTCACACTTGGCATTATGAACAGGCTAAAGAATGAACTCAGAGGTAGTCCTTGGTTTTGGCCCAAGCCTGGAGTACTGTCTGGGCTCACGGGAGAGTGAGCAGGCCTTGGAGCACATTGATAGAGCACATGTAGGGCCTGTATAGATTCTTTAGGCAAGTTTCCCCTGGATAGAATTTTGGTGATAGCTGGTAGTCAAGACAAAAATGCAGTTCTTGATATAAAATACAAATCAGTGGTGTTTGAAAATGAAAGACCAATACGTGACTGTTAAATGGTGTGTGTGTGTATATATATATACATATGTATATGTATCTAGATGAGGAAAGATCACCTGTGTGTATGTGTATATATATGCAAATAGAAATTTAATTTACAAGTTAATAGTACAAGAATGAGCAACTTCCAAGTGGAATGTATTTTATGGTCATAGGATTGATAGTTACTTTCCCTGGATTTAGGATATTTCATTAATTACACTAAAGTGCGTATCTGTCCTGTGCTCATTCTGAAACCACCAATGCTTTTGTATGAAAAGAACTGTAAGAAATGTTTGCTTGTATCTGTGGACAAAGCTAATGGAAAAACCCAATCCTCTCATCCACGTATTTATCTGAAAGACGTGTTGTATATCTGCAGTTGATTTTCTAGAATGTTGATTAGCTAATACCATTTTTGGCATGCAGCTTATCCATCGTGTGGGAGAACACTATCTGAATTTCAATTTACTTCTCAAAATGATGTTGAACTGCTATTGCTTTAAAGGCTTTTCTGGCCATTTGGGGACCCACTGCAGACAGTGGAGCTGCAGTCTGGTCTCAGAATCTAATTGGATTGATATAAGGCAGCTGAAGCAATGATTGTTGAAGAGTTTGAGATGAATTGCAAAAAAATACATGCTTCTGAGTAACTTAGTGTCCTTGTTTGAAACTCTGCCCCTGAGTTTACTTGGACTTTCACTGCTAACAGACCTTTTTATGGTAAAAGCCCTGTGCTTCAATATAGTTAAGGAATTCATTCATTCTGTGTGGTTTGATATGATCACATTGCTATTAAAGAAACTTCATGCTTCTGAGAATACTAGGCTAATAGTGGAGGAGGAGTGGAGAGTTAAGGTGATGTCAGACGTTACTTCCTTTGTCCCCATCAGCAATTTGCCACAGTTTAAACTTCCGAAATCTCACCCTCCTGAACGTTTGTTTTTGCAGTGATGGGTCTTTCCCTTATGATTCTGTTCCCTGGCAACAAAATACCAACCAGCCTCCAGGCTCTTTATCAGTGGTCACCACAGTATGGGGTGTGACTAACACCTCTCAAAGCCAGGTAAGCTTTATTTTTATGCCTTCCTCCCTCTAGATATGCATTTTTGCTAATGTTTGTAAAATGGAAGTTATTTTGGAAAATCCTCTTAGGATCAATAGCAGTGTCTGTCTCCCTTGTTGTATATGATGCATTATTTTCCCAGTCATGTCCTCTTGGGTGGCATTGAACAGGAGGTGTCTGAGAGCTTGAATCAGTCACTCCTTTAGCTGCATGCAAATGTCAGGCTTGGGTATACCTCACATTTTGCACTGTGTGGTTTCGACACTAAAAGCATGGGTTTGGAGTAATCCCAAACCTCTTGGGAATTCTGGTTGAATGTGAACAGTTCTATTAAAACCAAACATTTTAGCTAGATTCACCAAATGAGAGTCATTGATCTTGCCTGGGGTTGTGTTGTACTTGTGGGCTGGTGAAATTCAGTACCAAGTCTACCCCACACTGACTTGCTAACTGCCAATTTAGTCTGTGCTCTTTCCAGTCTCTCCTGTTAGTGCTGTCTAACTTTGCAAAAATATTTCAATATGCATTGGAGCAGAAGCACAGGCTCTTGGTTCCCAAGTGAGAGCCATACTTCTTGGATTTTCATTTGGTTCTCCCCTCTCTTAACTCTCTTTTTCTTCTGTGTTATGTATTGAATTATACTGTACAAAAAGAAGCTGCTTTTATGAAGAAGTTACCAATTATTTGTGATTGTATGCACTCCCAGGGATGTGGCACAAATTAAGGGCTCAGATGGTCTGGCCTTTGCTTACACCATAGATGAAGAGTTCAAAATACATCACCATCTTTAATAAAGAGTGCAAATGGTACATAAATCTAACCTGCCATTTCTACTTCATTCAAACCAAGTGGCGTTAGAGATCATACAAAATTTTCTAAGGATTTTTAAATTATTTTAATTTTGGTGAGAAAATTGAAAATAAAATTGGAATGAGCCATTTGAAAAAAATTATTCAGCGGCCAGGTCATATTGATACTCACGTGGCAGTTATGTAAGCAATGGTTATGGCAAAATCTTTCTTCAATAAAATAAGAAGAGGAAACAGTTACAGGATCTATAACATGTTTTATTATTGTTGGTTTCTTTTAACACCTTAAAAGAAAAGGTATCCCATCTGGGAGAGAAATACCTGAGTAAACATGTTGGTCTATATATTGGCCAGAAAATGAAAATACAGTTTCTTTCACACTTAAAAAGGCAAAAGGAAAGGATAAAAAAAAACCCTCAGAGTTTTGCTCTATCATAAGAATAATGTAATGTTACTTGAACTCTTCATGGTACTACAGAGGAATGTGCAATAGAAGGGAAAAAGTGTTTTGCACAAAGAAAGAAAATGGTTCTTCAGAGCCACTGCAAGGGAGCAGTGAAACTCTGGAACATGAAGCTTGGTTATAACTGTTAGAGCAGATTGAAATTAATGTCAGGATTTCTTCTAAGTCTTCGAGGGAAAGAAGTGAGCTGGGCTCACCAATTCCTTTTCTCAAATGCCTGAAGCTGTTGAATTAGTCTTCTGCAAAAATCATGACCACTAAGTTTCTTCCCAAGTAGGAGACTTTTTGGGAAATCTCATGCAGGTGATCCATGAACCACCACACTTATATCTCCAGGGAAATCATAGCAATTTGGGAAAAAAATGATTTAAACAAGTCCTTTTTTGAAGAGAACAGAGGACTCTTTTATAAGAAGCAATCAAAACAACCGATAGATTTTTGTACACTATTTAGACATTTGAGAATAGGTTAAGCTACTGAAATATGTTCTTTCACCATTTTGCATCTCTAGTACTCTTTGCTTTGTGGCAGTGGGACTGACTAGTTCCAAGTTACTTCAGAGTCCTGCATCAAACAAACAAAGAAATCCAACCCAACCAAAAAACCCCTCACCCTCCTCAATTCCACCCAGAGAAAAAGCTATGTGCTTTCTTGTAATCAGATGAATGGTCACAGCATGGTTGTAGCAGGTCTTTCTCATGAACATTTTTTATAAGCATATTAATTTGAGTTCCATCTAGTTGAAAATCTCCTGGTTTTTTTGGAAATGGCAAAAGGAGAAATCACCAGGAATGTGCACGTAGACATCTATGAGGTCTGTGCTCATTAGAGTTCAGAGTGCAGGGTGGTTATGTTTTAATTTAACAACTGCAGCAAATCAACTTAATTTGCTTGAAGTAGTTCAAGGTACAACCCCTTACTCTCACGTTTCTTCTTGCAGGTGCTGGGAAATCCAATGGCAAATGCTAACAACCCTATGAACCCAGCAGGAAATCCCATGGCTTCTGGGATGACAACCAGCAACCCTGGAATCAATTCCCCTCAGTTTGCTGGACAGCAGCAACAATTTTCAGCCAAGGCAGGCTCCACTCAACCGTACATACAGCAGGGCATGTATGGGCGACCCAATTATCCTGGAAGTGGAGGTTTCGGTGGCAGGTAGGATTTACTTCTGTGAGGTGGAAAATGGATGTAAATACTTGATGAAGCTTGTTTTAGTGACCTGGCAGAAGTGTCATGGGCTTATTTTAATTATATAAAGTTTCAGTAGCTATTTTATGCTGGTTAGCTGAAGCACATATTGCTTTTACAGCTTTGGAAATCAGCTACCCAAACTGCAAAGAAATTCATCACAGTAAATGGAAATGGCTTAGGTCAATCAATTAGCTCTAATAAACCTCCAAAATAAAGTTTTAATTAAGAGAGATTGTTAAACAGACCACAGGCTTAGGAATGATTAACATTTAATAAGGCCAGGATGTGAAAGGTATTGATGGTGTAATTTCTACGTGCATATGGAGGAGTTATCTTGAGTATTGGGCAAAGTAGTTTCCTGTGCAACAGAATATTTCTGCCCAAAGACTTATTCCACAGCAGGAATTTGAAAAGAATTGGGAATGAAGATGTTTGTTAAAAAAGATGGTCATGTTGTATTTTTATTTTGGGGAAATAAATGCTGCTTTAGTCATATAATCCAAAACTAATAGCTGGGCATTAGTTAAATTTTGACTTTCTGTGGCTATACTTTGTAAACAGGAATGGTAAGGGCACTTAACTGAAACCAATATTTATGGTCCCCCTGTAAAGGCTGCTGAAAAGACTGCTGCTGTTAGCATAGGCAGTCTAGTGTGAAGAATATGAACCTGGGACTCAGGGAGAGAGCTCATCTCTTCCTTCATCTCTGCCACTGATCTACTGTGTGACCTTGAACAAGCCAAAAAGTTTCTTCAGCTTTGTATTAACATCTCTAAAATGGACACAGTATATTGGCCCATATTTATAAAGATATTTGATAAATTGAAGTAGGAAAGACATAGCTTGTCTTAGCTTAGTTTATTTTAGGATTAATAGAAGAGATAGGTCAGAGCTGGAGAATACATTGTGTGGGATACAGTAGAGTCGGTTGCATTGGGTCTCTCCTGGCCTTTCTGCTAAGGTTCAGGGAGAAATACTTTTATGATATCTTGAACACTTGCCATAATTCACCAGTGAGGCAGATGAATGTGCTGTCATGGAGGAAGTTCGCCATTCCTGCTGCTATGCATTTGCCCCTACACTACTGGGATTAACTACTGGGATTAACTGAGCTTTACCTTTCAGGAGTTCAGTCTTACTTCGCAGGAAGCTACCGAGCTGAAAAGCAGTTCGCTGCCCCCAGAATGACTGCTGGCAGTGCCTTGTGGTCCCAGTGGCAGCCCTATGACTGTTGCACCTGGGCAATAGGTGTAACCTGTAGGTGCAACCCATATCTCCTGTACACACATAATTACCTGGCCTGCTGGCTTTCATTAGTTGTTGATAGGTGCTTTTGGACCAGTTCCAGGTGAGGATCACACCAACATTCAAAACAAAATCCACCAGGCACATCTTAATTCTGGCTTTGTTTCTTTTCTTCCCCGTTAGTTACCCTGGAGGCCCAAATACCCCCGCAGGAATGGGGATTCCTCCCCACACGAGGCCACCAGCTGATTTCACCCAGCCAGCTGCAGCTGCTGCCGCTGCTGCAGTTGCAGCTGCAGCTGCTACAGCAACAGCTACAGCTACAGCCACCGTGGCAGCCCTTCAGGAAACACAGAATAAGGACATGAACCAGTATGGACCGGTAAGAGAGTAACCCTTATGTCTTCATACCTGCCTGATCTGGAGCATTACAGGGAATTGGCTGTCCTCACTGTTGGGTGCCTACTGGGGTTTTTTTGTGGGTTTTTTTTATGCATGAGCATGGTTAGAAATGCTTATGAGAAACTGCTGGAATGTGTGTATGTAGGTATGAGTCAGTCTCCCATGTTTTTCCCAATAAAACTTGCCTTAACTGTATTTTGTAGTTTAGAGGTTGCCTCTTAAAAAAAAAATTTGAAGATTTCTCAGAGTTACAGCTGCATCTGGTGTGATACATTATTGCTGCCTTTCCCAGCCCTCTAAATTTGAGTACCTAGTAAAATGCTTTAGAATCTTGCAACAGGTTTTGTAGCTCTTGGACAGTTGTTTATTTTGCCAACTGCACTTGGTTGTTTGGCTTATTTCCCTTCAAACAAGGAAACAACAATAGAAAAGAGATTTGGTTTTTAATAATGTTGTGTATGAGGGTAGCTATGTGAGACATGAACTCCCAGTGATCTCTAACTTCTGGCATGTCATGACTTCATGGAATAATTTTTTTCTTAAAATAAACAAGGGCTTGATCAGTTCAGGTTTTTCCTCCTTACCTTTTTTTACTTCTCTGAATTCTGAAGTGTATGGGTCCATGTGCCAGGTGATGGGAAGCACAGAGTCTTAGAAACTGTAGTATTGTGCTCTGTTTACACAGCCAACATCCTGACCTGTTACCTTACAGTACTAGACTAGCCAACTGAAACAATTTAATTTCTCACCTTACACTTACATCTGTCTGCCACTCTTATGCCTTTTACAATTCCAATTGGATTTTTATTATAAATAACATCACCGCCCATCAAATGTTAGAGAACGTTGAAGGAAAATGCGACATAAATCCTTCCCTTCTTCCCTTCCCCAAAAGCATGTTCAGCTCCCTCTTCCCATTTTATAAATGCATGTCGCATTTTATTCTTTTTTTTTTTTTCTTCTTCTTCCGTTGAAGGTTTGTTCCTCTTTCCAGATGGGTCCAACTCAGGCTTACAACAACCAGTTTATGAACCAACCTGGTCCTCGTGGTCCTGCTTCCATGCCAGGCAACATGAACCCAGCAAGCATGGGAGCAGGAATGACACCTTCCAGCATGAGTGGGCCACCCATGGGCATGAACCAGCCTCGACCTCCTGGAATGAGCCCCTTCAGCACCCACGGGCAGAGGATGCCTCAGCAGGCCTATCCAGGCCCACGCCCACAGTCTTTGCCTATACAAGGCATAAAGAGACCATATCCAGGAGAGGTAATAAAATAAACGTTATTTTGTGTACTGTTATTTTGACTGCAGGTTGCAGCCTACTGGGTAATGTGTGGTGCACATCACTTTAGGATAGGTACATCTTTGTTCCAGCCTTGGTAGGAGTGCAGTCATTAAAATATAAGCAGGACCAGCTCTTTCTTTTTAACTTCTAGAGTATTCAGGTTGACCCTTGCTATGTTAGTCAGGATGATGGTCATTAAATTGCTTCTCTCAGGAGGATTTTCACTCTGTAAATACTGCCACTTATTTACAAATAAGTTAAGAAAACATAAAATGTGTCTCATTCACATGATTTTTGTCTTTGGATTTCATATTTTAAGGATGACTTTAAATCTCTTTTTGCCACTTCAGAATCAAGTTTTTTATTGTAAGTGAATATGTTTGTATTTCCAACAAGTCAATTCTAAACAGTGCCATAAATGTGGCGTGTTTGTTGGGCTGGAATTTTGCACATATTTTCCTGTTGTTTTTTTAAAGATTCATTTATGACAATTTCTTACCAAAAAGCTGATTTTTTCACATTGACATTCTGTTACCTTTAGAGTTCCAATCCTCGTGACTTTAATTCCAAAACCACAGCAGGATCTGAGCTAGCACTAACAATGTGCTTCTGACTAGTGCACTAGAATGTCTCTTTAGTTGTTGCGGTATCGCTAAACACTCTAGCAAGAGGCCAGCAGAGCAGTTGGGTTGAAAAGGCAGATGTGGGCAACGCAGCTTCTGTGCTCTTACCTGTTCCAGGGTTTTATTGTTCTTTATGTATTTATTTTACTTTTTCTTTTTGTGCTTCCATTCTACATCTGGAAAAGACCCCCCTCGGGCTTGGGTGTGGTAGCACTTGCACAAACACAGATATTTTGTGAACATTGCGTCTCGTTACAGTTCTGGTTTCTTCAAGCACAGTGCCCTTTGACAGCATTGCAAGGCTGAGTGCATGTGTCTTACCCCACTTTGGTTTGCAAGATTTTTATGCTTTTAAGAAGTGTTCATCTGAAGGGAGTTTTGTTTGTTTTGATTGTGCTACTGAATGTGTGCTAATAATCCATACAAGAAAGCTGCTTGCATAAAACATCTTTGTCTTCTTGTATTCTTGTCCTGAAATAGCCGAATTATGGAAACCAGCAGTATGGACCAAATAGCCAGTTTCCAAACCAGCCTGGTCAGTACCCCACTCCCAACCCTCCAAGACCCCTCACATCTCCCAACTATCCTGGACAGAGGATGCCAAGCCAGCAAAACACAGGGCAGTACCCTCCTCCAACAGTCAACATGGGGCAGTATTACAAGGTAAGAATTCTTAGATTATCTTGTTCTGTTCTGGTGGCCGTTTATTAATGAAGGCACATTAATGGTTTCATAGATACTGCTTCTGCATAATTAAAGGAAAGATAGGAAAAAAACACTGAGTTTACTAGTGTTTTGGGTATCACAGAATCAAGTCAATCAGCCAAGTTGCATTGTGACTTCAGAGCAGTTCATAAAGAAAATTGAATGTTGCTGCAGCTCATTAGAGGATTTTACAAGAAAATGTTTGGTTTGCTTTAAAAATAGCTTGTAAAAAGAAGTACCTAATGGGATTCAGGTGTACTATTTTCACCATTCATGGTCCCCTGCAAGAATGCAACTATGGAAATTTGTAATGAACAAGTTCCACATTGCAGCATTCCAGTTTCAGACCTACAGTAGTCACTGTTGGATTAAGCCAGGCCAAAGTTGAAAAGATGTTCCAGCTGTAGGTTTCATCTTTGAACTGAAGTTTCTGTGACTTTCTCCAACCTCTTCCTCCTTTTTTTCTCAGTCTTTTTCCTCTGTCCTGCTTGTTTTGGGCAAGAACTAGAGTTGTTAAAATGTTGCCTAAAACCTGCTTATGGATACATCTTGAGCACTTTGTATTCTCCAAACTAAGGTTGCACTGAGGGCCTGCTGAGGTTTACCACCTTTGAAATGCACACAAAAGTGATCTCTAATGCACACAGGTACTCCAGTGAGTATAAAAATGGGGAGGACCATCGATGTTCTAACCTGCATAAAGCATTAGCTGTTGAAGTATCTGTACCACATTATGATTTTAAATGTAACTGAAAGAATCTAAGTTGAACATTGGTGTTGAATTGGAATTGTTTGATGTGATTGACACAGAAAACACCAGTGAAAAAAAAGTGAAAGCAAAACCCTTTTCTGTAGAGCATCTGTTCTGTGTGCAACCACGCTGTCCACTGTGGTACCCAAAGGAGTGCCTGTTGCTGCATCGTGGCAGCTTCTGCAGCTCACTGTCAGGAAGAACATGAGGAGCAGGCAGATCCTCTGTATAATAAAACCAGTGCAGTCACTTATGCTAAAACAACTGCAGAAGATCTCTGTCAAGTTTTTAAGTGACAGATTTTTAAATACATTTTATGTATATTCGTTTTAGATGGGGTTGTAGTTTTTTGTTTTCCAGATAGTTCTGACAGGGAATTTGTTGTCTTTCCAATGTATCCCCCATATTGTATTCAAATATTGACTGCTCTGGAAACAGAAAAAAAGAGCTCTTGTTTAAAAGGTGAATTATTCTGGTTAGGGATAGGGAAAATTCCAGCTTGCCACAGACAAAATGTGAACCTTTGAATTGTGGTGATTGTGCAGATAGTAACTGTGTGTGTCAAAGACAAAAACCAAAGATGGCTGGCAACTTAAATGTTTAAAATTTGAGAAGGCACCCCTCTTCTTATGTACTCTCAAGTATCTTGGGTTAGCAGAGTAGCATTTAGATACACAATCAGATTTGAAGTCACAGTGCTTGGGCTGTCTGTAAAGATTTTTGTCTTCTGGCACTCTCCTGTGTGTCTGCTTATGGTACATGAGCCATTGCAGGACAGAGCCATGCAGTTGCAGTTTTGTTTAATGTCAGCTTCCTTCACATCAGGGTTACTGTTATTTTCCATTGACTGCAACCACCTCCTTAATTATAAGAAACTAAACCAAAGATGTTTTAATACATAGCTACCATTCATACTTAACTATCCTTTTTCTATGAGTTTGTCTTATCTAGCAGCAGACTAGGAACAGAATCAAATTGTAGGTGCACAGAATAAAAACCATCCCCTGACCCCCAGAGCTTTAATTCTGAGTAGAGGAGTTGAACAAGGGTGAGAAAAGGATAGATGGAAGTAAAAAGGACACAGGCTGTCTAATTGTGTCTTTGGATTTTGTTTTTCATGTAGGTTTCTGTGCACTGGGGCTATTTTGGGAGGAAGGCAGAGAAATACAAAGGGCTGGGTAGGCTGTGGTGCAGTGGAAAAACTGAAGCAAATGCCTGGTTGGTTTTGGAAAGAGAGCATTCAGAGGAGCACAGTAAACCTTTTAGCAGCCTTGCTTGTATCTGGTCATTGCCTGAGTTAAGCTGGCTGGTCTGCTGGTTTCAGTTCCTGCTTTGCTCTCCTAGTGTGCCTCTTCCCTGAAGGCCTCATGGGACATCCTGTGGTTTCTTCTCCAGGAACAGAGGGGACCCTCTCCCTTGTCTGTTGTCTTTGGTATTTGATAACAGTGCTGTTCACAAGGCTTGTTGTTCTTATTTCAAGACTGCAATAACAATGTGATGTTATTTATTTTCTAGCCATCAAGGCCTGTACCTGTGGCAAATTACCCTCATTCACCTGTTCCAGGAAACCCCACGCCACCCATGACACCAGGGAGCAATATTCCTCCATATCTGTCACCTAACCAGGATGTCAAACCACCATTCCCACCTGACATTAAACCAAATATCAATGCTTTACCACCGCCTCCAAGTGAGTAGCAAACAGAATGTCCCCGCAGTAATTTATTGTTCCTCTGTTCTCTGCCACATACATTTCAGAGTCTGGAAAGTAGCTCTGATTGCTGCTCTGGGAGAGGCTGGAATTGTTAAGTTGTAATAGGTGGCATGCAGTGTAGGCTTGCTTGAGCCAGTGGACAGAAAAGAGTAAGGTTGCTCTGCTCTTCGAAAATAGAATATCAGAAAGGTTCTTCCAGGTTAAACATGTAAGGATTTTACTCCAGAATTATTCCTTTGATATGCTTCCTGAGGATAGAACACTTGATTTTGGGTTGTGTAATGTGCACTTTGTAGGCTTGTTTATTATATGAACTTCCATTTGGTCTGTTTTGTTCAAGGGCAAAGCCATTCATTGAACAACACTGCAGAGTAGGATAAAATGTGAATATTTATAGCAGTGTCTCTATTGTGATCCATACAGGATTCTTAGGAATATTCAGCAGTGTGCCAGAAATTGATATATGTTCCTTTCAAAGCCACTCAACGTCACAGCTACACTTGGCTGGGAACAGGGCAGGAATAACAAGATCTCTCTGACTGGATACTAGCATGAGATGTTTGAGGGTTTGAAGTGACTGATGAACAATAGGAGCTATCATTTACTAGGGAGCTGGGAGAACCTTATGTTTTCTGTAAAATAACTGCTGCTGCATTAGCACTTTGCAGCTCTGTTTGGAGTTCAGGATAGCTGAAAAATCAAGTAGAAGAAGATGGGCTGCAGTATTATTTGGGCAAGAACACAGGATTTAAAGCCATTTGGACTTCATAGATCAGCTGTAAGTTACCATAAAGCTCATCTTATGGGCCCAGATAGTAATTGAATACCAGTGTCTTTGGTCATCACATCATTTTGGCTGATGAAACTGTTGAAACTAGTCGGGTAATGTTGATCCCTGTTCAAAGCAGGGAAAGCAAACATTATCACAGTTTGACATAATTAAGAGATTTGTTTTCAGTCTTCTGCCAACAGAGTAAGCTTGGACACAGAACCTATTCAGTAATAAAAACCAAGAATTCTTGCCATGCCTGGTTTCTGTTTGTGGCTGGAATGCTAAGGTCCTAAGGTGAAGTGTGGGACAATAGAAGCCTGCTGCGCCTTTGCGATCAGTTTGAACCTTGTCACTTGTATCAGTTAGATGATAGAGTTATTTTTGATTGTCTCTTTTGTGTGTGAGAGCCTGCTAAGTTAGACCCAGTAGCAGGTCACTGTGCAATTTGTTACTATTCTGTATAAATATACACATTATTATTGCACTGCAGATGCTAAAGGGAAAGTTCACGCTTTCTCTCCCTCTTCGATCCCAGCCAACCACAACGATGAGCTGCGCCTGACGTTCCCTGTGAGGGATGGGGTTGTCCTGGAGCCCTTCCGGCTGGAGCACAACCTGGCAGTCAGTAACCACGTCTTTCACTTACGGCCAACTGTGCACCAGACACTCATGTGGAGGTAAGCTCAGCCTTGCTGCAAGCAAGTCGTGCACCCCCTGGGAAAGGAGTGGCAGGCCAAAGGGAATTTGTTTAGATTTGCCAGGTGTTTCACTTCAAAAATTGTAGCCTGGATAGGAAGAATGTCCTTGTAACTCACAGGTACTCTCACCTGTCATTTTCCAGAGACAACATGTTCTAAAATTCTTCACAATGAGTATTGCATGTCCTTGCTGATAGCACATAGCATGCAGTGTCTGAAAAACCACTGCAACTCTTGCGTCCTTTCTGCTCTGGGTGGAGCAGGCGTGGGGTGTGCCCAACCCCCAACACTACAAACTTTGATTTGGGAGTCTCTGAAGTCCCAGGTGCTTTGTGGCCTCTCAAATGTTTGTTGCAGGAGCAGCTCTGTAGGGTTCTTACAGTTTATGCTTGAATCAAGTGGTGCAGAGTATCTGATAATGAAGAATAACCTACTAAGAGTAAGGACCCTGTTTAGAGGCTTGGTAAAATCATTTAGAAAGACAAGTGCTTAAATCCTCCAAACTTCAGAAGCTAACTTCCTAAATTCCCCCTGTTCTCTGACTCCACAAGTAAGCACAGCTCAGAAATGTGAGAACATAGCTTTCTTCATACAAAGGCTTCTGGTTTTCACTTACAGTGAATTCTTATTTCCAGCACAGAGGAATATTTTTCCTTGGTGGTACTTTCCTGTATTTAATGGAGATCTGTATAAGTGATTCCAGGGTGTGTTTTGATTGCACCATGTTCATAGAAGGGCCTTAGATCAAATGAAAATCATAGCCTTTACTTTTTTCTAATTTACGTATTTTCAAATAGCACAGAATAATTTTGTCTCCTTGTTCAGTTTTTCTCAGAAAGTATCTCCATGTTTATCCTGGCTGCTGATTGCATTGTCTGAGCCTTTTTTTGTGCACTGTGGAGGCTGGTTAGTTGCTTGAGATCTTGCAGGAAGGTTGCTTACAGGTGTAGCTTCAGGGTTTTTTTTCCTGTAAGGATCTTCTTCTCATTCACTGGAATCCACTGGAGACTTGTGTTTCCCTGGTGTGGAGGGTGTGAGGCGAGCAGAGAGATGCACTCACTTCCCTGTCCTGGGACGGACTCTGGCTCTAAAGCTGAGGCTTGATGCAGGGTGCCCCTGTGCCCTGAGGGAGCCTGGGGGTTGGGAGGCAGGGAGATTGCAGGCAGACCACATCCAATAATTAACACCTAACTTTGAGGTCAGTTATTGCTTACTTGCATTTCATTATCGTGGAGTACTTGCAGCAGAGGGAGTTTTGGCAGTTATTTGCCAGTTCTTATTAATAAGTAATCACTACTGGGGATTGTGCTGGCTCATTCAGTAGATTTATAGTGCTGCACTGAGGCATGAGGCTGTTTCTTAATATCTGTTCTTTCTTTCTTCCTTCGCTCACCAAACACATAGCCTTTATTTAAACTTATTTTAATGAAGACTCATAGGTAAACTGTGCTCAGGTCTGCTGTTTTGAAAAGCCTGTTAACAGTGGGGAGAACGGATAGTCCTGTAATGAAGTCATTTCACATTTAATTCAGGGCTGGATGAATGCCAGAAAAATGAATTAGTCACATGTGTGGATGGATTTTGGTTTTTATAGAGAACGGTGGAACCGAGCCAATTCTCAATATTTTTCTACCAGTTAAAATATTCGGCAAAACCTCTCACGTGTACACACATAATGAATAGCAATGCAAGTATTTTTCTCCCCATGGGAACTTTTCATGGTTACGAGAAACAGAAAGGTTGAAGGCAGGGAAAATGTCTCCTTGAAGCTGCTTCAGTCTTCACACTGCTCTGTTAATAATAACATCCCACGGTGGAGACACTGTGTGCTGAGAACACGAGGCTCCCCTGAGGTCTGTCACCACCCTCTGACACTCAGCAGGCCTGCTCACCTCATTTGCTTGAGTTTTATATCAGAGGTACCAAGCCTTGCCTCCCTCCAGGTTTGGATCATTGTGCTGTTCTCTCGAGGTGAAAAACTGAGTGGAACTTGCAGAGAGCTTTCAGAAAATGGTTAATAAAATATTGAAAAAAAAACTGAAAAGACTTCATGTAGATGGATTATGTTGAAAGGTAACTTGTATTCTATAACTTTCTTTTTTAAAAACCCACATGTTTGTGTCCACTGCTCAGTCTTGATGTTTTGAGATCCAGAAAAGATGATGTTGAGTCAGATTGAAGTCTTTTTAAGGAAAATGGCTGTTACGGTCATAATCTTCTGAATGAGCCACTCCTCTTGGATGTTACAAAGATAACCTTCTTTCAGGCAACATAGATTTTTCAGGAACATAGATTTTAAAGTTTGAACAATAAACTTTGAGCTGTTTTTGCTGTCATGAACGGCAGAATTCTGACATTTCAGTTCAGTTTTCTGGGTTCTTTTTAATTTCTTCTTGAAATTACTTATTCCTAATGCAACGTTAACATACATTTATGAAACTAAAGTCATAATCTCTACCCACTTAATTTGTGATTAACTTAATCTCAGCCTTATGTTTTTTTAGGTGTTATAGAACTAATTTCTGAGGAGCAAAACAGTGAGTGGAAGTTATTATGGGAGAGGTAGGAGGAATTCATGCCCTGAAAGGTCTAAATTGAGTAGATTTAATCCACAGCCATGTTAATTTAGAATCACAGAAACTGATTTTGGTGAGGGGTGAGATATAGGAGTAGTTTTATCTTAGTTGATTTACCTGTTCTGAGGCAGGATTAGCTGTACTTTTATTTTGTCTAACAAGTGTTCATTCAAGTGCTTCTTTAAGTGCTCGGAGGTTGTGAAGAATCCAGGCTTTCAACATAACCCACTGCAGCATATTGCTTTCTCATTCTTAACTCCTAACACAGGAAGGGCCTACTTGATGTTAACATTCTTCTTTCTGCAGGATCACTCCATGGTCTGGGTTTGCAAAGAGGTTTGAGATGTTTGCTTGAAAAGTCCTTTATAAGTGTAAAATATGAAAAACTTTGGGACATGCTTGCATCATGAATTCATTATGACTTGCTTGTGTTGAGGGCTTTTATGAAGGAGCTATGTTATATCCTTAATGGCAATAATCCAAGAAAAATAATCTGATTGATCAAGAAAAATATTCCTAGCATAAAAACGACCTCCTTCTGCAGTATGAAAGCAAAGTTAAAGGAAGATTTATTGGTTGTTGTGCAGGTCTGACTTGGAATTGCAGTTTAAGTGCTATCACCATGAAGACAGACAAATGAACACAAACTGGCCGGCTTCAGTGCAGGTCAGCGTTAATGCAACCCCACTTACCATCGAGCGTGGTGACAACAAGACATCTCATAAACCTCTGCACCTAAAGCACGTCTGCCAGCCGGGGAGAAACACGATCCAGATCACAGTCACAGCGTGTTGTTGCGTAAGTACAGCGAGCTCACGCCTGCAGCTGCTGATGCTGAGTTTGCTATTTAGAACAGTTTGCAAATGTTGCCTTAGCTGAAAGAGCCTTACTCTCATTTTTTTTCCGTGCCTTTTTCTGGTAAGGGTTCTACTTAATGATGTTGACATAGTCAGAGTGCTAATATGGAAATTTTTGCTGCTTAATTATTGCAGAATGTAGTGGGGTCCTTCTCTGACAAGTTTCGTGGTCTAGGGGAGGAAGAGAGTTTGGTCTCCTGCCATCTCTTGTGTGCCTGTGTAAAACAACGTGGCTGGAGTCTATTAATGTAGAAGTAGATTATTGCGATGACTTAGCTGATGGTGCTAATTTCATTTACACGGTGTATTAAACGGTCTGGGGTTTGTCATGAAAACATCAACATCACAACCGTTGGTGCTGGTGATGATTTTTCGAATACCTTTTCAGCTGAAAAACTCATACTCAATGATGCAATCTAGACCATTTAGCTTTCCCCTTTCTCCTTTTCCATCAGTTAGTTACTCTCAGGGATGAGTACTGTATTTTTAATGCAGACTGTTCTGCAAATCCAGTCTGAGCTTCTGACTGTTCTCTTGTCACTGACAATAAAGCAAGCTGCTAACTCTAGCAAGGTCACAGTGTGAGGCACTTTGACAAGAAGCCGTCCAGCCATTTTGCTTCACGTCACACGGATATTTCCCTGCATAATGTCGTTTATCTGGTGGCTAAGAGCAGGGGACAGCAGCATCCTGTGAATCCATAGCGAGCTCTGTATTGGTAAGAAGATTCAGCTGATTCCAGGCACATCAGTTGCAAATTGTTTTTGCAACTTCCCATGTAGTCTGAGGGCAGGGAGGTAGGCTAGACTGTGTCAGACGGTGCAGGGTTTTAAAAATAAACCCTGATGTCAGAGATTAATGTGTCAGCTGTATGGATGCAGAATATTAAGGAGGGAGAAAATGCAGAAAATCCTTGTTTTTTTAAAGCCCTTGCATACATTAAGCAGGAGCAACTGCACAGTGTGCAGAATCTCCATAAGGGAGCATGTGTGCTCAGCAGAGCAGAAACAGCTTTTATGTTCAAGCCTCAGGCTCTCACAGAAACCAAGTGTCCAAGGGAAGAGTGCAGCTCTGTTCAGGAGTGTATTGGCCATGTGTGTTTGGTTCTCTTCCTAACAAAATGTGTTTTCTTGCAGTCACACTTGTTCGTGTTGCAGTTGGTGCACCGGCCATCGGTTCGCTCCGTACTTCAAGGTCTACTAAAGAAACGCCTCCTCCCAGCAGAACATTGTATCACTAAGAGTGAGTTTGCATTTTGTGTGGGTGATGACTTTCCAGAATGCTTATGTTCAGTCGAGATAAGCTATCTCTACACCAGATTTTACTTGTTCATTGATAACCTTAAGCTGTACTTAAGGAGTTTCCAGAACATGGTGTGGGTAGATGAATCCTTGGTATCCTCAAATATTAAGGGCTATTTGCGTGGAGGTAACAAATTTCCAAGGACACAAGCTGAGTTCCTAAAGAAGACTGTCCTATTCCAGGAGAATCTCTCTGGCTTTCAACCCATATTTGTTTTTGACTCACCTGAAAGAAAAATGTATTCTTTATTTATCTAGGGCTGTTTTCAGTGCTTGTATGACACTTAATTTAGTTAAGGATATAGCTGATATGCATGTGTGGTGGTTTGTCTGTTCAGGAGAATGTTCTAAATTGCACAGAAGACACCTCTGTGGAAATATTGTTCATTCAATTGTCCCTTAAATGTTTAAATATTGGTCTTTCAGATTTCAGTGTTAAAACTTACAATACACTTGTGCTTTCTCACATCTATACACACCTTCTTCCTGAACAGTCAAGAGGAACTTCAGCAGCGTAGCAGCTTCCTCTGGCAATGCAACACTAAATGGGGAAGATGGAGTAGAGCAGACTGCTATCAAAGTGTCTCTGAAGTGTCCGATCACATTCCGGCGGATTCAGCTCCCGGCGAGGGGTCACGATTGCAAGCATGTCCAAGTAGGTGCCAGTTCCTGGCAGGGTTCCCTCAGCCATGTGTTGTTACAATACCTTCAGCTTGGTTATCGTATGAGAGCGCCTAATACATGGCATTTGTGTCTGTCAGCCTCAGTAATTAGCTGTATATATGTTTAATGTAGAGGGGAAAAGTGAGCTCTTTGGTTTAGTTATCAGTGCTAGTAGGCTTTTTTCATGTCAGTTTTACTTTTGTCTAACTGATTCATTTAATACAGAATTTTTCCTTTGCTTCCTTTTGTTTTGTCTGGTTTTTTTTTTTTCCTTTTTTGTTTCTTTTTGGTATCTAGTGCTTTGATCTGGAATCTTACTTGCAACTGAACTGTGAAAGAGGAACTTGGCGGTGTCCAGTATGCAAGTAAGTGCACCCATACTACATAAAATGCAGTTGTACACAATTTGACCAAATTAAGATGATATTCAAGGTCATGAAGGGGAGAAGAAGGAAGTTCTAGGAAATAAGGTTTATATGTCTCATTTACTTAAAGAATATAAAGTCCAATGAGAATTCTTGCAATATTTTACCACCCTGGATTATTAGAAATTTAAAAACTATAACGAGATACTTTCTCACAAGCTTTCATTACAGATTATCAATGGGCTGTATAGAATTCAAAAGAGGCTCAAATATTTACATTGATAAGGCAGATATCTACAATCCAGAATAAGGTTAATTTTTTTAAAAAGTAAAAAATTTCCAAGGAGCAAAAGTTGGAGTTGTTGCTTAGAGGAAAAGAGGGATGGATATCTTGGCGTAATTTCAAGCTTATGTTTTGAGCAGAGAGCTAGTATGTTGCAGAAAAAATGGAAGAAAAACTTGGAAGTGCTTACAGACTGTCCATCCTTATGTTTAATTGGGCAGAAAAACCAGCAGAACGTCTGCAGGCCAGTTCAGTGTCTGTAACCTGCTGTGCACAGGGTTGGGAGCATGTTCCAGCCTCAGCCGAGGAGCCAGGGCTCTTCAGCTCCAGCAGTTGTGGCTGTAATAGCTGGCACTGGGTCTGCACAAGTCTCCAGTTGGGTCCCTGCTCTGCCAGCCAGTGTTAGGTACAGACAGCAGTGGGGATTGTCCATTCTGGCTGTTCTGTGGACATGGCAGGCTGGAGATGAGCTTGTTTTGATTACTGTCCGTGGTTGATCCATGTCCTAACACACAAGTGCTTTCTCCAAACTGCCTAAATCTTTTCTTTCTCCTAAGTTTGGCTAAAAGTATCGCAAGAATTGGATATCTTGCTTTCTTAATTCATGTATTCATGCATCCAGGCTTAATTTTTGTACTGTTTTTCTGAGCATGAGCACCTGCATTCCGATCTAAGTGCCTACATAGCTGAATCATTTCTGGTTTTGTTTTGTTCTGTCCCCATCTGTGTCAATCTCAAGTAAAATAGCTGTAATACATAGTTGCTTTGAGCCATAGTACTGTGGAGCTCAAAAAAAGAAAAAATAGTGCTAACTGATGTTCACAGGAGAGATCTGCCATGTTTCAAAATACTTTAAACTTGCAATGTATTTTGCAAACAAAAATTACTTAAAGAATGTGAATAGCTTGTGGACGCACACAAGTAGACATATCCTTATCTCATCTGTTTGGTGTAAATATCCTGGTAATGTAGATGTAGAACTGTAACTGTTTGCCCCAAATCATTCTTTCCCTGGCAATATTCTAACATGAAGTTTGGTTCTTTTTACTTTCTAGTAAAACTGCTCTCTTGGAGGGCTTGGAGGTTGACCAGTATATGTGGGGTATTCTGAACGCTATACAAAAGTAAGTGATCTAACTCCTGATATCCAAAACTAAGCAACTAGGAGATATGGTCATGAATACTGTGATAGTCACACCAAAATAGATCTTGGTGATTGAACTTGTCTATTGCATGGTGCCTTGGTGGAGCAGGTGGTAGAGTGCATCAGTTTCTGTCTTCTTCATAGATCTTGTTTGGGTTATCTCTTAATGGCAGCCTCACCAGTGAAGCAGAGGGAAGAGCCAGAATGGAGGATTAAATGCTTTCTTGTGTTTACAAGCAGTCCCTCTGATTCACAGGTGGCAAACCACATCGGTGTGTTTGGATTTCATTGTGTGGATAAACACAGAATCGTGTTCTCATGGTTGCCTTCTTTAAAATTTGCTTTCAGCACACACTTGAGGAGTAAAAGATCTTAATGTTGTATTACACCAGAGCATTTTAGAACATTGGTTACCTTGCAGATTCTTATGGAAACTTAAGCAGAATTGATTTTTAAAAATTCAACTGATGTGCTAAATTTTCACATTATTTTACAGCTCTGAGTTTGAAGAAGTTACCATTGATCCAACTTGCAGTTGGAGGCCGGTCCCTATAAAGTCAGATATTCACATCAAAGATGACCCAGATGGCATTCCCTCAAAAAGATTTAAGACCATGAGTCCAAGCCAGATGATCATGCCAAATGTAATGGAGATGATTGCAGCTTTGGGTCCTGGCCCGTCACCTTACCCATCCCTACCCCCTCCTCCAGGAGGCAACAACTCCACCGAGTATGGTAACCAAGGTTAGTTTTACAGCTTTGTGCACCCAGCTGCTCACTCTAGAACTCAGTGATTCAGGTATGTCAGTGCATCTTCTCAGAGTGATGCATGAGGAAAGCAAATTATATGGCAGCAATTGTGAAATTCTGCGTAAGTCTGTTAAGATTGATCTGTTCAACAGAATGAATATTTTAGTAAGTATTATATTTTAGTAATATAATGTAGTATTTAGTTATTTAATATTTTGAGTATTTGATGCTTGTTGTATTCATAGTCATGCAGCCCCGTGTGAATCCAGAAACATTCTGTTACCTTCTGTGTTCATGGCCTGCCACAACAGACATATTTCTGTATTTTTTTTCTGCTCATTTTCCTTCTGTTCCGCTCTCAACTGAAAACATCTAGTACTACATAAGTAGAGAACCTGGCCCATTAACCCTGTTACTTGGGACACTAGGTTAACTTGTGGCCAGGTGAGTGACATTCAGTAGGCCACCAAAAAAGGGATGACTTTTAAAGAGCTTTCAGCTGCTTTGCAAACACCTTTGCATTAGAAAATTACTTTTGCATTCCTCTGCCCATGTGCTACCAGATTGGAGAACAGGGAACTAAATACAGTCAATGGAGATAGGTTTTCAAATTACTGGTATGTTGTGAATAACTCAATTATAGTGACAATTCCAAAAACACGAAACCAGAGACTGTTTCTTTTGCAAGTAACATGATATGAGTCAGTTCAGCTCTGGGAAAAGACCAACTGTTCACACTATCAGAATCCCCAAATTGATTACAAGGTGATACATGTGCTTTTTGCAGGCGTTGAAAAAAATCTAGATTGCGTGCAAAATACGGTTAATTTGCTCCGGTGGCTGCAAAACTGATGACAGATGATAAAACTTTTAAGGTTTTCAAACAGATGAATGATTACTATAACAAAGCCAAGAACTGAATCACAATTTTTTCCCTTGTTTAGTAGGAGTGAAATGCAGTGAGAGCCTGAGAACAGAGCTGTCTATCCTTCACCATATTTCCAGCTCATACTCAGGATGGGACAGGGTAATCACATAAAGTGTGGGATTTAGGCTTTGTGTGAGCATTGCTGCCTAGAATGTTATTTTGCTGCCTTCCTCTATGGGTCCTGTAGCAGAGGTAGTCACTGCTCTTTGGAACCCTGAGTCATCACTGGCAGGTGAAACCCACACTCTCCTATATCCCCTGCAATAGATATCAGTGCAGTGCACCAGATTATCCTCAATGTCTGACAGATTTCTCCCTCAGCACATGGCACTACTCTTGCTGCAGAGAGGGGCCTGCTGCTGCACTGCTGTAACTCCCTGGGCATGCTGCCTTTTGTATCTTTATTCTCCATCAATACGTGCACTGAAACTTAGTGATTGCAATTACATAATGTCCTCTGATTAACAGTTCTTTAGAGCAATGTAATAGTAATATTACTACTGTGGTTTATGTTTGTTTATTTGGGTTTGACAGAAGCATACTGAAGTTTAATTTGCAAATATAACAAATATTCAGTAGTACAAGACCACATTCCAGCTGCCTGCAAATTAATTCTTCCTGATGCAAGGCAAGACCAGCTATGTTCTGTGAGACTCATCCAGTTTGCAGATTAACAAAATGAGAATTAGTAAGGCTCTGCAGTATTTACATGATAGATCAAAGTCCCGACGTCTTTGAGAAGTACTCTTACATGGCTAATGACTTCTATTCCTTCAAGATTAAACTTCTGCTTGTGAAGCCGTGCTGAGGAGCAAATGATGCAACTACTTCAGTTTGTCAAACTCCCTTCTTGAGTTGAATATTTAAAACTGCTGTACTTCAACCGACAAACTGCAGACTCTGTGCAAGCTCCAAAGTTATTCTGTTATTTCAGAGCTCAGTATCATCCAATTCAGTTGCTTGTATGAAATAGGTGAATGGTTTTAGTTCATTTTTTTGCTGTTCAGTTTTGCTATTCATAGCAAATAAGCCACCAGAGCTGATATCTGAGTTGGAAGTGTTAAGAGAGGAATCTTGATGAAAAATATGAAGAGTAAAATCCCTGTATTGGGATTTTACCAATAATTTAACCATTTAAACCTGCTTGCTTTAGAATTCAGATGAACATGCCTGGGCTGAAGCGGGCTGGATCCTTATGGACAGTGGTCATACAGTTCTTGTCCTGCAGAGCAGCAGGGGACTCCAGGCCTGCTTCAAGATGTGTGTGTAAATCCAGTCAGTCAAGTGAATTTTAGTAGGTTTTGTGGGAGCTCTGATTAGATATGAACACCTCTTCTGTGCCTTTTGTAAGGGGGTAAAATAGATGCTCTGCTATGAACTGGTATTGTGGCATCTTCCAGATTCACTTCTGTCAATTACTTTCATTGGAAACTGAAGCAATGCTGCAATCTTACTGAGTGTGTAGAAGCACAGACATAAATCACACAGGTGGCCTATAAATAATTTGAGACTTGGACAGTCAGTCTCAGTTACACTGAGATGCTTCCAGATACAAATATCCCATAGAATTTAATATCCCGTTTACTTCTCGGCATGGTTAAGTTTATGTGGTGACTTGACAGTAGTTTTTCAAAATGTCAGCATTTTTCAATTAGTTCCAACACATAAATGAGTTATTGCAGCAGGCAGTGTTTGGAAGCCGAGGGCCCTGTCCCCCCTCGCTCAGCACTGGGGGCACAGCGTTGTCACAGTCAGTGTCACAGCTCCCTGTGCTGTGCAGGGAGGGCATCGCATCGCACAGCTCCTGCAAGGTACTCGAGAGATCAACGTTGGGAAACAAATCACATCTGTTTCTCTTTCAGGCAACAGTTACCAAGGTCATGGCAATTTTGACTTCCCGCATGGGAATCCTGGTGGCACATCTATGAATGACTTCATGCATGGGCCACAGCTGTCACATCCCCCAGACATGCCGAGCAGCATGGCAGCTCTCGACAAACCTCTCAGTCACCCCATGCAGGAACCTGTAAGTAATGGTGCTGGGCACGTAGATTCTTGTTCGTGGGGGTAAGGAGCTCTCATCCAGCTGATGGGCTTGCCTTGTGAACTGCTTTTACTTTTTGTGGATTCTTCACTTGAGAAGTTTGTGAAATAGAGTAATCCTGAGAAATGCCGGAAATGCCATTTTTCGTTTCTGGCCATTTTGAGTTTTTGGAAAAGCATTTCTGCAGTTTTTGAATTGTCATTGAAGCTTGTTTATCTGAAAGAAAGAACCTGGCTCAGTGTGCTTGTATTAATCATTGTGCTTTGCTCTGACACATGAAAAAAAAAAAGTACTTCATTCCCTAGGCCAGCAGGACTGCGAATATCCATCTCCAAGAGACAGCTTGTTAATGCAAGATATTGGATGACTTCAGAGCAGGGACAATATCTTCCCTGGCTTTTTCTCTGAGGGCAAAATTTGCATCAAATCATTTTGAGGGGGAATTCTACTCGAGTAGCATGAAAGGCACCTTTAAACTTTTGGTAATAGGACAAGCATGTAGATTTCAAGGAGAGACACTGCCACTGATCTGAGAGTATCAATGTAAGAGACTGAAAAATAGAGGTTCCTCAGGTCTCAGATGGTGAGGCAGAACTGTGCATTGGAAAAGCAGCTTGCTCAGAGTACTGAGTTTTCTATACAGAACTTTATATATCTCCAGAAAATGCAGTACTGCAGCAACTAGGTGATGGAAAAGCTACCAGCAGCATTTAGCTCTTAGGCATGGTTAGTCATCTATTTTAACTTTGTGTGTGGGGTGTGTGTACATCCTTTTATGTTCATTTAAGTTGCAGGGCAGGGGGTTTAAAGTGTGCTGTTACTGCACAGGAAGGATGTTTAACTTGACAAGTCATATGTGCTGTGTCTTTAGTGAATCCTAGAAAGTACAATTTCAGAATGTAATGAGGAAGTGTGGTAGCAGATGCTCAGCAAAAGCCTACTCAGTCAATGTCTCCTCTAGCTGGCAGTGGGTTTTCCAAGGAGGATGGTGAGAAATAGATGAGAGTGGAGAAAGGGTTCTTAGTATAGTTTGGAGAGAGTCCAAGTACCAGGACTATCTGCAAAGGAAGAGTCCAGAAACTGTAATGACTTCACCACTTTACAGGCTAATAAATGAGAACGAACATGCTGTAAACATAGTTTTGCATTGGCAGATTCCACATACACACTTTAGAGTGTTCAGAATTCTCTGCACTAGAACCAACCATGCAGTATTGGAACATATTAATGAGAGGAAATAATACCACTCACAGCTGCTTTCCTTTGAATCAAAGTCACAAGGAATTATTCTTTGCTTCCCATTACCTAACACCTACCTCTTGACTTCATCAGTTAACAGCTGCACCTTTGCTGTCGTAGTTGCCCTGGTGAAATTTCTGAAGTGATAGGATATGAAGTGGTTGAATATAAAAGTGAAGAATTTGTAGCTTTCTGAAAATGGGACTGTTCACATATAGCAGAGGTGAAAGTTTCTCAAGGCTATGCATGTTCCAGAGCTGTGGGAGTGTATTTGTGCAAATGTTAATGGACTTTCTGTTCTGTGGGCCAATCTGTAGCAAATCTAATCCTTGCTTGTGATAACTGCCAATTAAAGTAAACCTTTGCCTCACTTCTCCCTCATCTATCATGATAGTCAAGCAATACCATTTGGGAATAGGAAGCAGTGCTAAAGCAGATTCGTCCATTTTGTCAATGGCTGGTTTTCTGTAATGAGGATCGGTTTTCAGGTCTTTTAGCACAGGAGAGTTAGATTAACCTTGTCAATGTGGCTGTGCAGTCTTCAGTCCACATTTGAGGACTCTTAGTGCACCCACAGAGCCTTTTCAGTGTTACAAAATCTCTACTTTCCTCTTTCTCTCTTACCCTCTTTCTTTTGTTCTGTTCTCTCAAAATGAACTGTTTGTCTGTAGCAGACACTCAAGAAAGGCATCTTTAAAATCACTGCTTTTAGAGAAATAATATGCCTTTAACACATTCCTAAATTGTGTAGCTGCATGTCTTTGGAGAGATACTTCATACAAAAACAACTATAAACAAACTGTGTGACTGAACCAAGATTTTAAGAGGTTGCCTGTTGCCCTTCTCTGGCTTTCTTTCCTTTTACACAGTTAGTGGATTTTAGCACATACTATTCACTTTGGCCATTACAAGTTTACAAGGTGAGTTGGGACTGGATATTTGGTCCTTTTAGACCTGAGGTCTCTCTTACTGGAGCTGAATGCTGCTGAGGAGGTTCCTGACATTCCTATTTTGAAGATTTCTATGATGGCCCTTATGCAATGGTAGGCAGAGAAAGTTGATCCCTCCAGATATACTCTGTAGGTCACTCCAGGAAAAGCAGATACTTGCCCAGTGTCGGTAGGGCTGGGTAACCAGGGATGAATCAATCAAAATTTCCTTCCCTCAACACTGCTGTTTCACTCCTATGGAAGAAGAAAAAAGTCAGGACCTGGGGAAGAAGTAATTCCTCTTCCCCAGCGGAATGTGTTGTGAGAGCTGTGGAACAGATGCTACATTGCAACAGTGCAAGATTGCTTCAGAACAGCTGCCACAATCGCATCATGTTTGTATTCAGAAATTGTGAGCAAGTTTTAGACAAAGGAGAATTCAGTTTGCTCTAGTTAAGTGCTTCTTGCAGACAGTGTAAGGAGTGACTGAGCAATGGATGATGACACCATGGATTCAAATGTGCAGTGAGGTGATAGGAGCTGGTACCATGGTAAAAGGTCATCCCTCTTGTTTCTATTTTCACGTTTCTTCCCTCTGACACCAGCAAAAGTGTCACTGCAGCCATGAAGTGATCAGGACCCAGGTATTGATGTGATTGGAAACTAATTGAGGGGCAGGGTGGGGAAATTCAGTGCATATCTACAAGGTTTCACCTTGCAGACATGGCAAAGGGACAGATGAGAAAAGTGGCCAAGAACATCAGCAGAGCAGGCAGGATGGCATCTTTTATTAGTTTTGGTAGCTAACACACCAAAAGAGCTGGTAAAACTGTGACCCTGGTAATGGAAAGAGATATAAACCATTGACTTAACCTGGTGATTTTTTTTTCCCCCACTAATAATATTCTCCAGAGACAGAAGGAATATTGCTGTGCAGCTGACAGGCGCTGTTGCTCCACAGCTATACACTCCTAGAGGTCACTGTTGGCCTGTAGAGTTGTGTTCTGTGCTGTTAAGCTGAAGAGGTCGATGTCTGCTATAACCTTTTCTTTTATAGATTGGAAATGTTCTAAGACTGCCGAAGTTTACACCTCTAAAAACAACTCTGGAATTATCTTGCTATGCAAGCAAAGGCAACTTTATTAGACTCTGCATTCATAGTGTGGGTTAGTGCTTTCAAAATAAAGCGGTGAGAGTTGCAGGTGAAAGCTAAACATACCCAATGTGTGTTGCTTACAATGTGTTTGCACCATATGAAATTTACCATTAGTTAGCTGAATGCAAATAGAAAGTGTTCCAGTCCTGAGAATTTTGGTTTCTCACTGTGAGGCTCGTGGAGCCAGTGGCCTAAGTAAGATGGATTTTGAACCTACAATGGCTCTTCAGAGAATATGGTGGCCATCAGTTTTAAAATAAACAATTGCTCCCTCTACAACAGTTATCTAAGGACCCAAGTGTCTATCTTATCAACTAAATATACTTATATTTAAATCCTTGCCTGTGTAAACATAATGTAGAATTTCTAACTTGCTTATTTGTTTTGAAATTTGTCTGAGAACATAAGAATTCCTCTCCTGGTTTAAATAATTATTGGTATATACATGCCAGTCTGACCCTTGCTTTATGCATTCAGGGATAAATGTAAGAGACTATTCAATATAATCCTGCTTGGGTTTGGTTTTGTTTTTTCCTGGAATCTGGTTTCCCACTTTAACAACGCTGTCATAAATTTTTTTTTACTTTTTGTAATTATTAAGCTTTCTAATTTCCACACTTTCTGTTGCACACATCCTCAGTGAGTGAGGAAGGAAACAGTACTATTCAGACAGACATCTACTTATACTTGAACTTCTGCAAAGCTTTTGGGCTGCAAATTTGTTTACAATAAAATGTGGTCTGTGGGCAGATTTTGTACAAAGTTACCCCAGAGGTACCAACAGTGTTGTAGAATGTTTTTCAAATAGTCAAACTCTGACCCCAATGGCAAAATGTGTATCAGTGCTTTTAACGAGTTACTTTAAACTCTTAAATGGGAAAGAGAGCCAAATGCCATGTTGCAGGTAGGATCCTTTCCACAAACCTTCATAGAACCAAAGTATTGAAAAGGACCTCCATGCAGCTGAGAGTAACTGTCCCAATGGATCATTATTCAAGTTTCAGTTTTCCTAAGAGTGATGAAAAGTATTTTTAAAATACTTGTTTCTCTAATTTTTTTTGGTGGGAACATTTTAATTAAGTTTCGTAATAACCTCCCTTTTGCTTTCCAAAACTGAAGGCTGAGGTTAAGATAACTTTGCACTTTATGTGATATGAAAGGGTGAATACTGACATAGCATTTTGCTGGTTTCTGTTGGCTTGGCTGGATGAATTTCATGCTGTTGTTGTATGTATTTGTTCTTTTATTTCAGCTTCACTTTGTCCAATATGTAACATGCCTCAAAAAATGTTTACATTTTTTGTTTCTCCATATACCCAATTAACATGAGATATCTGATTCTGAGGCATTCAGACACTTCTTTCTCATGGCACCAAGGTCAAGCCCCAGAAAATCCACTAGCATTAAATGTGACACGCAGCAGAAGGAAGAATTGGACTTGTGCATTTTTGTTGCTTCTTTGCCATGTGAGAAAGACTTTTCCCCCGTTTGGTAACAGGGTTAGGGAGATACATTTGGATTGGTAGTTTATTCCCACAGAAGACATAAAAAACCACGAAGCTCTTGCTAGAGAACTCATCTACAGCATGAATACAAAGCAGAGTGTGATCGTTGGCTTAGTTTAAGCTAGGGCAGTGTACTTTGCAGTCAGCAGGTGTGCACCCACAGCAGCTCAGCTCATGGTGGGAAATGTTCTTTCTGAGCCGCCTCGGTTCTGTCAGCAATCAGAACCCAGGAATATCAGCGAGGAAAACCTTCAGCCTTTAACAGGGGTGTTGCATTCTGAGAAGAAAAGGAGGGAAGGAATGGGGAAGAGCTGGTGTTAGCGAGATGTTTGTAATAAGCTGAAGTGGGAATAGGCTGCAGTGTCAGGAAGCTACCGAATAGGGGAGCTGAGCAGAAATGATACATTTTCTCAGTTAATTAGTTTCCTGGCGTAGGGATCATTCAACAAATTCTCCATTCATTTATATTTTTTTTTAGGGCAAAAGCATCTGCCTTGCTAATGCTGAGCAGCATCCATAAGCCTCCTTCCCTGCTCTTTGTGGTGCATTGTTTTGCATCTTCACCCAGAGTTTTCCACATTACAAGGAAGCAAACCAACCACACAAGTCCAGTGTGTTTTTCCCCCTTGCAGACGACCTTTAAAAAAGCTGAAACACTTCCTCCAGCATTGGGATATGGAGTTTTCTTTTCCGATGGCTTTTTTACTTCTTTTTTCTGTTTGTTGATTGTTTTTGTTGGGGTTTTTTGTTATGTGTGTCATTTTTAAATTTATTTCATTTTATAACATGCAGATACAGAGTCAGGCACCGCGAGCACTGTACCTTGTGGCCTCACTTTCTTTTCCTGCTTTTTTCCTCCTCCGCAGATCCCTCATCCCGGCAGCACTGATCAGTCCCATACTTCCATGCAGCAAGGTTTGCACGTCCCTCACCCCAGCAGCCAGTCAGGGCAGCCATTACATCACAGCGGGCCTCCTACCCAGCAGTCCCGGCAGCCACCCCCGGCCGCTTCTAGCAACCATCCACACAGTGACCTGACCTTTAACCCCTCCTCAGCCTTAGAGGGTCAGGCTGGTGGACAGGGAGCACCCGACATGCCGGAGCCCTCGCTGGATGTAAGTCTGTGTCATACTCTCATCTGCCTGCCATAGCGTGTGCTTTGCATCGCGCGGGAGGGCGGGAGGGCAGGGGACGGGACCTGCTTCCACTGCACATGCCATCCTTCCATGCTTTGGTACATGGGCACAGGTGCTGCAGCCAAGGTGACAGGGCACTCCCGGCCTGATGGGAGAGTGGATGGTTCTGGTTGGAGCAGCTGCATGGTATGTGAGCCGTATGCTTCTTCCTAACACCAAGGCAGGCATTTCTTCAGGCAGCAGCTCAGGCACCAGGCTGGGAGCCAGCCCAGCCTTTCCCACCTCGGTGCTGGTTGGGCTGTGCTCTCCTAGCCCCTGAAGCTGTCGCAGTCCTGGATAAGAGGAGGGACACAGCTGTGTGTGGTGCTGACTGTGGCGTTGCTGTGCCAAGCGAGCTGAGCCCTGCCGTGTGTCCTGGCTGGCGGGAGGGGGATCTGCGTTGGCCCACCCTGTGACACTGTCCCTGCTCCCTGCAGCCAAAAACTGTCTGTGCCCTTCTGTACCTGCTCCTGTGGGTGGTTGAGCAGCACAAGTTCTTCCTTCCAGTATACCACACAGGGAAGTAAACAACAAGGACATCTTCTGCCTCCTTAGCTGCCATGGGAGGCAGCTCGCCACTAAACAAGGTCTAGCTTTAAGGCCAAAAGTAGTCGTCCATATCTTAACATTGATTCAGTGGAGTAGAAAGTGACTTATGAGGTATATCTCTCTGGTTAGCCATCTACCACCTAAAATATAAATTCCTCAGCACTAGGATTGGATTTTTGTTTGAGTCATGCATTCCCGTATGTGTATCTTCTGTCTGTTCCAAAGTCTTCTGCAGAGTGAATTTTCTTAGAGATATGTTCACTTCTGTGCCTTGGATTTATATCTGTATTTGCTGTTGCTGTATATTTGCATCTTCCTTGTCACACAGGAGCACTGGGCTGGCAGGTGGCCTCACGGGGGAGGGAAGGGGTTAGGGGACAGATAGAGGCTCCAGGGTGCTACAGGAACAGTGATCAGTGAGGAAACTTCTGCTGTTTCACATAACATGGTTGCGTGCACATCCTTTGGGAACAATAGTTCATGTGGCAGCTGGAGTTCTGAACCCTTAAGGACCCCATATGAGCAATACTAAAAGGTGAAATAGAAATGTCTTTTTCTTTCTTCTAATATTTAAGAAACGTACAGTATTTTCTTATGGGTCAAGCACCCATTCCTTCATGAGAAGCAAACTACAAAAATCTGTACACACAGTACTGTGGTTATCACTGATGGAGGATTGCTGGTTTCTTAATGGGAGGCAACTGCTGTACAGTGTGGGAAATAAACTTACTGGAAATACCTGTGATCCTGATCAGATGGATTATTTTAATGGGTGTATTGCGGAACCTGGCTGAATAAAGTTCCATGCAACAAAGCAAACGGGGCACTGTACTGTGGGTAACTTGGCCCACTCCCCACTGCCACAGCCACAGTCATTCTGCAGGAATTCAGTGTGATGCTGTCTAAGGTTTAACCTGGGTTAAAGGATCTGCCTCATATAGATGCAGACACAGACAGGGGAGATCTGCACTGGTACTTCAGACAGCAGAGGCTCAAGACTGAAATCACTGGTTAGACCTTTCAATTTGCACTTCAGGAGCACAGGGTACACATCTCCAACCTCTGCCCTAAGTCTGGCACATTCGTGTGGCTTCTGTCCCCATCACACCCTCGCAGGCCCTGGCACTCCTCTCTCTTTTGCCCCTGCTCTAGCACAGCACTCTCAGCTCCCAGCAAGTCCTTCCCGAGGTCTCTGGTTTTCACAGCAGCGGGGCAGGAGGCTGCCTGTGCTGCCTGACCCCTCTGACTGAGGGAAGCTGAGGTCACCCTCAACTCAAAAGACTTTTCCTTCACAGATACTGAGTATATTGTTTAAAACTTTCACTTTTCTTAAAAAAAAATCTTCTAAAAAAATCCCATGTGTAGAAGAATGAGTCTGAGACGATGTGTTAATTTTTTAAGAATGAGTTGTAAAATTGTAGGACAAATTTAACAGTTTTTTAATTTCTCTGCACTTTTTGGGTCTGCCATTTTCTTTTGGACTTCTGTACTAGATATTCATTAAAAATTCTGATAGGAGGTGAAGTACATTTAAAAATCTCATATCTCCAATACTATGACAATAGCATTTTTACCATGAGTAAAAGAAGGTGGTAGTTTAGAAAAAACATTCCTTCTGGGAGACTCTGTTTATGTAAACTTGACATTACAGTTTTTTCAAAATGCTTAGAAAGCAATAAACTTTTTTCTGCATTTCATGTTTAGGTTATTGAAAAATACGTTCATCCATGTAGTGTTAAAAGATGAAGTTGCATTTGCACAAGAGTAATAGAAGCATATAAATACAATATTTAAATGTTAAATGTGAAGCAGTCAAGCTTTTTGTTTTATAATACTTGAAAACATAGAAAAACTTAAAATTAATTTCTCATACCTACTATTAAGTTTGTTAAAGCAGTCCATATTTTTCTGTCTTTAACATAATAGAGAATATAAAAGGGGTTTATTACAAACTCTTCCCTACAATTTTTTATATATGACACTTTTATATTTGCCTAGAAAAGGGCGAAATGCATTACAGAGCAGAAAACATTGCCTGATGCACAACCCAGGAGTTACGATGTGCTTGTCATCTCTTGGATCAAAGAGACTGTGTTAAGATGGTTTGAAAAACAAAATTTTATACTTGGAATACAGTATTAATGGAAATACAAATTGAAGCCCCACAACTATTCCTTTTGATACTTTAAAGCACTGTGTAGATTAGGAGATCTTCTGTTTGATGGAGTGTTACTCCTGTGACCCTTTAAAATGTCTGGAATTGCATGTAATGCTGTAGCCAAGTAAGTACTTCCAACCCCAGTAAATTCCTGCCACAGAAAGGACTCACTCACCTGCCATGCCACTCCTCTCTCTGTTCCCCTGCTGCCTCCTTGTGTAGAGATGCAGGCTTTGGGGGAAGATCAAACTGGTGTATGAGAGCCAGACCAGCCTCTGCCAATCCACCTTAAAGCTCAAATATGTATTTCTCAAACTGCATGTTTCAAGTGTTTATGCAGTGTTTTATAGGAAACATCCATAATGAGCATTTATCCAGAAGTTTTTGTCGTTATCATGAGCCAGGCAATATGATAGGGAGGTTGATTGAGAAACCCGAAGTGAGATGATAATGTAATTAATGATAAAAACTGAGTCACAGAGACTTTCACAAGCAAATGGATATTGCATCATCTTAGGGAGTTAGGCTTTGGACACTGCCTTCTGATTTATTTGGATATGTTGTTATGAAGCCCAGATTCCAGGAATGTGCGGTGTTTAATCCCTTTTTTTCCTCAATTGAGTTTCTGTTATCTGTAATTTTCCATTTGTCTTTGTATTTTATAGCTGCTTCCGGAACTCACAAATCCAGATGAGCTGCTTTCATACCTGGACCCTCCTGATTTGCCAAGCAATAGCAATGATGACCTTCTGTCTCTCTTTGAGAACAACTGAAACCATATGTATTCTCCCATCCTTTCCACTTGTTCACACATGTGTGGCTGCACAGCGAGGAACCTTAACACTCCTTTTCCACAAGAGAAGAAAAAAAACTCACAACTTGATCCAATGGTGCACTCCCTGCTTTCTTCATCTCAGAACTGCTTTTGTTAGCTTCAAAGACTGCGAAAGTGACGGGAGAAAATAATACAAAAGTAAAATAAATGCAGTAATCTCTGAGTCTGCCATGCTACATGTGACAAAGAAGCATAGACAGTTGTGCAGCTATTGGAAACCCCATTTGGTGTTCATCCTCTAGAGAGAGAGTTTTGTTATAAACATAGTGTGAAGTATCTTGGCAAAACCGAATCTTGGCAAGGGAAGAAAAATCAACAGAATGGAACTGTCTTTAATTGACCCGTCACAGAGTGTCTTTACAATGCTTGTTCTTCCATTTTTTTGAAACTGTATCTCTCTCTACCCCACCTCTCCTCTGCCCCCCTCCAGCCATGGGTTTGCCTTGGAATGGTTGTCCTGGCCATACACAAAATGAAAAAAAAAAACCAACATCTACAAAGCTCAAAAAGCACAAATCCTACAGTCAAGTGGCAAAGATAGGGAAGATGCCCTGGCCTGTCCAAGGGATCCAGCAGTTTAGTTAATGCGACTTCAGTCACAGAGTCCTGAGGTCTTCAGGCCGCAGCCATGGGTGTTGGTATTTCTGCAAGCGCAGGGATCTTAACCACCTCTTTGCAGAGGATTCCTCTGGCCCAACACACAGATTGGAAGCACCCAGGAAAAATTTTAAGAGTTTGCAATGTTTAGGGAATTGTTGTGGTTTTGGTTTCAAATCAATACTGTTTCTGGCTGCGTTAACATCCAGCTGTAGAGATTGTTGTAATAGATCTTTTTGCCCTTTATGCCATACATAATGGAAAAGAGAGGGAGGGGGGATGCAAACCAAACTGTTTCTGATTATTACCTACAGCCTTCGGTGCCCCAAGAGTTTGTGTCACTGTCTGTACTGCACAATGCATAGTAAGACAAGCTGGGTTGAAGGCAGCGAGGAAATCATTGCAGGATGGAGGGAGAGTAACATCACTATCTGCATAATTATTTTTAATAATCAGCTTGAGAAGGGGCATTGACATTGGACAGACGTCTTACAGCTTCATTTTAGTTTTGCTTTGCATTCTGTTTTCGTGACTGTTACAGATACTTCAGCCTTTTCCTTTTCTCCTCCTTCAGTTTCTTTTTTTAAACTTTGGCTGCTGGGATGAGCTCTTTCTCCTGAAGGACCGAGTGTGAGGAGAATAAATACCTGTCAGTAGATTGCTACTGCCCTCAAGAGACCCTGCTGCCACAATTACTGTCTTGCCCCTGTGATCTTTGCTTCTCGTATGGTTGCTGCTCCTGCATGAGCTTCCTATTGCTTCTGTGCCCATTTCTGTGCTCTTTGTCTCTCTCTCTCTCTTATAAATGATGTACAGTAGCTGTGTAAGAAGTGCATGTGTGCCAACTTTGCCCTCGTGGTGCAACATTTCAGCTTTTGCCCACTGTACAGTTATTGGTTTTGTTTCTTTTGATACTAAAGCATATTTGACCCTACTCCTTTTCCTCTTCCCAAATCCAATCAAACGCCCTTCGTTTGCTCGCCACAATGCGTTTTAAACTGAAGTGCCAGGCAATATTTTGTTTGTTCCTGTCAGTTTGACTAGATAGCTTCCTAGCCCTCTGTGTTTAGTTTGCAATGCTGTAAATGGCATGCTCTGTGCTTACGACTCTGGATTTGCTTTCCTCACCAAAGTCATATTTGTAAATTCTCTGCATTTTTGTTTAATTTTGCTCTTTTTGTTAACGTTTCCCACTACTGCTGTACATGCGTCGTGGTATATATATGCTAGTCAGCAGCACCTTGCTGTAGATATTAAAGGAAATGGCGGTTTAGTTCTTTTATTTTCCAGTAGGAGTATTGAATCTGTCAAACGTATTATGTAGAAATGGTCCCACACTTATATTTTTCCTCTTTCAAGTTTTTTTAAGAAAGGCGCTGTTCATTATGCAAAATCAATTATTTTAAGAATTGCTATTGTAAATATCTTTGTGAATATTTTAGTATCGTCTTTGATAATATTCAACATTTTCATGATCTGGTTATACTTTTGCTGGTGTTTTTAAATACCTTGTCTGAAGAAAAATATGGGTCCTTTTTTAAAAAAGAAAATTGAGGGTTCTTTAACAGAATAAGGGAGTTGGGTTTTGGTTTTTTTCCCCCCTATTTTCTTTTGGTAAGTTAGCCCAAATTTCATATCCATTTATGTGATGAACGAATTGATACATCAGGCAGTACCTGGATAATCAGGGCCCAGCTCTGTCACGGAAACATAATTGTGTTTGCCTAGGGAAAAAGTGATTGCCTAGGGAAAAAGAAACCCCAACTGATTGACCTGTGTTCATTGACTGTGGGTGATCGTGAGCTGGTAATGGCAGAGTTTGTTGTTTGCCCAAGTGAGCAGAACATGTAGGACCAGCTGTCTGACCAGGCAAAGATGCACTAAGGCAAGCAGCAAATCTGTATGGTACCATATTTATATCGCTGTACTGCTGCTCCGGTCTCTGAAACTGGGGCAAAGACACTTAGGGATGTCGGTGGGTGGGGGAGGGAAACAGTATAGTATATTTTATTCTGCTTAGAAGTGTCTTTTTTCTTATGTAGGCTTGACAACCTGTAGAAGATCTCTGCAGAATATTAAAGATACCTTGGTGTAATACATGGTAATATGGTTGTGGTGTGGTGCTGCTATCACACAATTCCTAGGAAAGACCATTGTTCAGTTATGGATACGGATGTGTTTTGTAGCCATTTTACTGTAGTAGTTTCCCCCTGGTTTTTTGCTGCATTTTTTATAGAGGTCTGGAAGTCATGTGCAGAGGTGGCTTATGATAAACTGAATTTATGCCCTTACAGTTTGTTTTTTCTGTTTGGGGGGTAAGTTCCTTAAGCCATAGGTTTGGGAATAAAGAACATTTCTCACTCTTCGTTGGAACTGGTTGCTCTGATTTTTTTAATTGATTCTATTTAATGTTCCATTCTCCACTGATTCCTGAGCAGCTAAGTTAGTCACCTAAAATTCATTTTCTCTTAAACACAATATTAGTATTTTAAGTCAGGTATGTTAAGGATTGACCTTTTGCTAACTGGTAGTATTTAAAATGTATCATTCAAAAGTACCTGATGGAAAGCATAAAGGGAAAAAAAGCCCCATAGATATTAGCAATATGTTTGGAGCAGTGTTGGCATCTGCTTTGTACAGTAATAGATAATTAAAGCGGACAGTTGACATATTTAAACTTACAGAAATGTTTGGTTTCTAAGCAGAACTTAGAAAATACAATTTTTACCCATCACCCAAATGTTGGATATTTGAGACAGTTTTAAAATTTATCTGTCAGCAAAAATCAGGTACTGTATAGTGAAGTCAGTATGAAAAAGCTTCTGAAAAATTAGGGTTTTTTTAATCTGTTCACTGCCGTACTAAAGTTTAGAGAAAAAAACCTAGCAAATAGGGTAATCACAGTCATTTCTTTTAAAGCTTAATTATTATATGAGATTCCAGTAGTATTTTTCTTCTTCTTTTTTTTGTTTGTTTACCTTTTAATCATTTCCCTATGGAAGTTCATCTGGGAAAGAACCCACAGAGATCTACAGTTCTGCTGCCAAGACATTATTATAGGACTGACAGATACACGCCAGTGTCTGCAGCGGAGACTCAAGGGACAGCTGTACATATGTAAATGACAAATAGAGACGTGTTAACAGAAATGCATTCATTTTCCTTGGAATGTGCATTGTTTTTATTTCGCAGGAAAAAAAAAGCTTGAAGCTCCATCTTATGTGGAAAATGAATCCTGTTTGTTAGCGTTTGTGGAGTCTCAGCATTTGTTCCACTTTCACTTCTGTAATATACTCTGATCCTTTGTTTTGTTTTGTTTTATCTACATGTAATATTTAGCTTACGTGTACTAGTCTATCACCTGTGTATTTTTAGGGTGCTACAGAAATAATGAAGAAAAATACGGGGATTAAAAAAAAAAAAAATTGTAACCAAATTCATACTTTGTACAATTTTTGATATCACGATCAGAGGAGAATTAAAAAAAAAAAAGTACAATCTGAGGTAACATGCAAAAATGGCCATTGTCTTTGTTTGTACATTGTATGTACAGTACAATGCAATCATTTCATACTTTAAACTGGTCAGAAAAAATAATTGTGATTTTTAGTCTTGCAAAACTGTATGTAGTTAGATGATGTGACAACCTAATATTTATCTAATAAATATGTATTCAGATGAAACCTGTATATTAGGTGTTCATGTGGTTATTTTGTATTTAAAGATCAAATTATTTGACTATTGCTAGACATTTATATACTCTGTTGTAACACTGAAGTATTCTCATTTGCTCATGTTAAATTTTTTTTTCCTAAATAAATTTGCAAAATTAAGGTCTGACTAATTGGCAGCTGCTTTGTAAATTTTGAGTTTCTTTTTGAAACCATGAAGTTCCCCTTTGCCCTCCCTGGTTTGAGTTAATGTGGAAGTCCGTTGCACAAGGTGTACCTTTTTCAGAGAGCAGGACTTGGTGCAGGAAAGATGTGAACCACCCTGGAGACAGAAGATAAAACAAAAGATTATGAATGCAAACATGGGATCATACAGAAAAAAGTCCCTGCCAAGCAAGGTGTTGGTAACTTGCTGCTCAGTATGCAGGGCACTGCCTCTTTCCCAAACAAGTATTAATTACTTAGAAATGAAATCTTTATGTGATATGAATAACAGGAGAGGATGGCTTCTCTCTGGGATTGGCACATGTGGAGGCAATAAACATCCAGCACTTTTGTTTTAAATTCTTCCAAGTTTGATACTTTTCTGTCAATTGGAACCTGTCATTAAAGTGAAATTAGACAATTTGCATCTTAATGCATCTTCATCTTAAAGTTGAAGCATTTGGTTTTGAAATGCAGCCTTTGAGTTACAAATCTGCCTAATTTATCTACCTGTTCAAATGTAAGCAGCCTGAATGGTGACACAAGGAGTACCCACAGGATATCAACATGCATAGCTCCTGCCCTGGCAGAGTCCTGCACCAAACTGAGCCACAGCCACCAGTCAGTGCATCTGAGAACTTGTTTGAACAGATCTACTGAGTATCTGGATTTGTATATGGCATTTCTGAAGGCGTTTAGGCTGAAATCACCTTTGAAATACATTCAAATGCCTGGGAACAAACAACCATTTCACAATAGGAGTACCTATGCAAGCATATAGCAATCATTCAACACCTGCACAAGGGCACAGGTCTTTGTTGTTGATTGAGATACACACATGTGTGTGTGTGTTTGTGTGTGTAAATATATATATATAAATCTAGACTAGGGATTTATTTTCTCAAAATTGGGAAAAATCATTTGTTTCTAACTCTCAGTTTCTGTCTTCTGTGGTGGCAGTACCCATTCCAGTGGAGTTTTTAGGATAACATAATAAAACCAAGTTACAGTGTACACAGTAATGAGACAAACAGTATTTATCCATTCTAGCCCCATAATTAATAACTGTTTTGGTTTTGGCATTCTGTTTTCCTGGAAGCTGCCCAGAAGTGTCACCAAGACAAAGTGCAAACTGACTTTGGCACTGTACAGGTGGAGGAAAGCATGAAGAGCTCGAGCGATGTCCCTAAGCACAGTACATTTTTCATGCTTACTTCAAAGTCTGAGAAGGCTGCAACAATGCTGAAAGTGGTATTTCTCCCAGATGGCACCTGGCACCCCCAGGATAGGTAAGCTGTGTGTGTACAGTTGATGCTGGTGTCTCCTGTCCCATGCCCTGGCAGTGCACTCTGTGTCGTGCACTCCACGTGTGCTTCCAGAGAACCACCTACAGAAGTATCTGTCTGAGACTTCTCTGTTAATCCATGCCCTAATCAATTGTTGAACAGCTTCAGAACAAGCTTATTTCCCTGCATTTCTTCTCTACTCTTCCTCATCAGTATGGATCTCTGGATCATGTTATTTTGTTTGTGCACATTCTCTTCTGTTGTCATGTGCTTGGTCATGCTTTTTACAGGAGTAACACATTGAAAACAATTGAAATTGAAATACGGGAGGGGGGACCCCTTGTCTCTTTTCTGTTCAGACAGTGGGGATGGGAGTCCTGTGCATAGAGCTGTTTGCTTTCATTTAAAGTAAGCTAGTCAGCACATTAAATAGCTGTACAACTCTCACCTGATACTCCATATGCAATTCTTTACTCTGTTTCCTTTCAAGAATGTATTTTTACATTTGTGTACCTAGTCTTATATTTGTATGTGTAATTAACCAGAACTCACTTCCCTTTTATCTGCTTAAATTCCACATCTGTACAAATCTTCCTGCATTGTGAACTTCCAGTCATGAACGCCTACCTTTCTTTTTTACATTTTGAATTACTACCAGTATGTCACCTCATTACAGTTTTCCACTTTGTGTCACTGAAATCCTACTGACTCTTAGGTAGGATGTTGCTCCTAATGTCTGTCATTGCCTCAATGCACTCTTCATATTTGTTCTGTCTGAAAAGAACGCAAGATTTTTCTTGCATCAGACAGACCACTGAAAGCTTCTGCAGAGATATCTTGTTTCCATCAGTCTGCAGAATTTTCTAGGGGAATATAAAAGTGGCCCCCAAGGAACCTAATCAGTGATGCAATTTTGTAAAGCAAGCCAGCAGCAATTAGGTCATGACTCCTGCAGGCGTTAGCACATGGTGTGGCACAGGTGGGCTGACAGGTTGGTTTGCCACGTAGTTCATCCTCATTTCCAGAAACTCCTTGCCTTGACCATAATTGGTTTCCTACAATTTAGATGCAGCCTTCTGTTAAAATCCTTCCCTTCTGTGGACTAGATGAGATAAGGCTCTTTCCCCTGTCTGCCTATCTAATCTATTAGACATCCTAGATTTAGTATTATCAGTTATGGTTTCCCCTAGATCAGAGTTATGACCAGTTTAATTTTTAATTGAATTTTACAGTTTAGACTTTCTAGTTTGTCCATAGCTGTTTCATGTTGTTGGTTATTTTTGATTTTTTTAAGAATATTCTGCCACATTTAATTTGTCTCATATGAACAAATTGATTATTGTGGTCTCATATGGTCACATATGAACACATTGATTGTTGTGTACACAGAGACAGATTGCTAATTTTAATAAATTCTAACTAGTTAAACACTAGAAAAAGACAAATATCATTTTTAGGTATTTTAGTTTGCAAAAACAACTGAAATTCCCCATACTTAATGCATGCTGGAGTTTCAGTCTTAGTGTGTTTTTAATGCATATTTAGATTTATTCAGTTTTTTTACATTTCAAAATTATAATCAATGCTCCCTTTCCTTACTTCTGTGTTTCTCAGAATGTACATTTTTAAGACGTGGAAAATCAGTAATTTAACTCATTTTCCTGTCTGATGAGCTTCCTAGTTAGTGACTGGCTGTAACAGCCAGTTCATGAAGTTATTCAGAATATGTTCCTTCACAAGAAGTCCTAGCAGTTTTCCTTTCCAAGTTATGAATGATGGTCCTTTTGGGAAGAAGCATGGCTTCCATGTTGCCACTATCAAACTGAATGACAAAATGTGAAGTGGCACTGAGTCAGAGTCAAAAGCTGAGGAAAGCTGGACTGGCTCCTCGGAATGCTAAGAGAATTTCTTACCCTTAGCTTTGAAATGTTTCACCAAAGGCTTCATTATCCAGAGATGAGGTTCTTTGACTGTGGATGTGACACACATCAATTTGCATCTGACAGCTCCAGAGCTCAGCTGGTGGCACATTGTGCACGCAGGTGATGGTCACATGCAGTTATGTCATACAGGGACGTCATAAGGTTCCACACTAACTGATGGAGTACTGCTGTTACATGCTAAAGGTAAGCAATCCTTTCTACAGGGAAATGGCAAAAAAGCAGAGGAATCTGAGATTCTGTGAGGTGAGGTTGCTTCCAGCAGAGTTGTTCATTACACAATAACTGGTGGAATTTTTTCCACAGATACAGATGCTGGAAAAAGGATCTGTAAAGCTTTTAATTTCTAAGTTAAGTTTTAATTTTTAGCTTCCAACTGTGAAATTCCACAACTAAAAAAAAGGCCTCAAATCTATGATTATTGTTAGAATTAGTTTAGAGCAGACAGGATGGTTCATCTTGTACAAGGAAAAAAGGCAGCTGTTACCTCAAAGATATGCTATATATAATGTGTATTATATCTATATTATGTATTTGAATATAGATATAGAGCTGTATTTAATATATATGTATATATATATATATAAATATGTCTATTTATGGATTTGCACTCAAGAAAAACCCAAGTCTTTACCAGGCAGCTGATTAAAACTCCAGTCTCTTCTTACTCATACAAGATGAAGTATCATGAATAATCAACTCTAAAAGTATGTCTGATACTATTACCTTATTACTTGTTACTCAAACCAGGGGTGGTAAATTAACTGAACTGATCCCTGTAAATTTCAAGTTATGTTACAATTGAAATTTCTGTGGTTTTAAAGGTAGAAGGGCTCTTGGAACTCTTGCCATATCTTAATATTGTAAGTATGCAATGCCCCTCCCACCCTCGGGCAAATCAACATCCTGAAGATTTGTGAGGCCACTGGGAGTAGTAGCTACATTTAGCTGGAACCTACAAACAGGCATTTTAAATGTCCTACTGCTTTGCCAGGCTATTGTGAGCTATCTGTTGGCAGCTGTTGCAGTGTATGGACAAAGTTGTGAGAAGCTGCAGGGTGCCCTGGGCACTGCACAGAGGCTCTGTGACACATTAGCAGTGAGTTGCCATGCGTTATGCAGGGAGATTGAGTAATGAATTCCGGGCAAGCAGTGTCACTCAGAAGTTCTGAGACAAAAATGCTAATCACAGCTGTAAAGAGCATGAGTGGATTGAGGTTTTTCTTGTATGACTATTTGTAGGTAATTAGTATGAAGTCATGTGGGGAAACTGCTCCTTTATGTATGTGCTGAAGAGAATGTTCACGTAGTGAGCTGAGTTACTACAAGTTCCTTAGAGGAAACTTTGATCAGGGGAAATATTTATTAGCATTTTTTCTTTTTATCCCTAAGTGTACCTATGTGGCCACTCTGTGCCCTTTGAGCTCTTGTTTAGTTTAATTTCACACTGCAATCACTTAGTGTAATGGAAAGGTCTTTCACCATCTCCCACTCTCCAGTCCCCGTTCATAAATAAATGGATATCACAGATACAGATCACAGAGTTCCTTTCCAGTTCTTCACTCGTCTTCAAAACCTTGAAGAAAAAATTAGGCTGAGTCTTTTGAAGTGCAACACATCCAGGTTCTGCAGGTGGAGGGTGGGAATGCCCACTGCAAATTCCTGCTCTCCTCACTTAAAATCAAGCTGAGTACCTGTATGACCTCTCCTTATTCTAGCAGTCCTGATTAGCAGAGTCTTTGAGATAACCATGTCCCATATGTGCAAGGATTCTTATAATGAATATCAAAATGAGTACCGTGGAAATTCCTTGTATCAGAGTATCAGGAAGTGATGTTCCTGTGCAGTGCACTTAATGGTAGATTGCTGCAGCCTATATTTGAGTTTTTGTTTGCGTGGTCCAAACACACAACCCCATGAAGATCATATGAAAATGGGTCACAGACCATTCTGTGTTCCATATAGTTGCATTCCTGCAGTTGGTAGATTGCAAAATGCAATCTTATCACATCTGCCAACAGCATCAATCCAAGATTAACAATTAACCTACATTCCTGTGTCACAAATGAGTAGGCATGCAGTTGGACAGTTAGAATTGGGAATGCGTATCACCTTTTTACCAGTGCACTGTCTGTCTGCTGGGGTAACACCATTTCAAGACCCTTGAAATCAAAATTCCCAAATTTTAGGTCACCTTTCAAGCATTTATTCCTTCTGTTTCTTTGGAAGAGCCACTTAACTGCTCTGCTCTGTTGTTTCCTGGCTGTCTTGGGACAGTGGTGGTAATATTTAATCAGTTACTGAATAGTCTTTATGAAGACTTTGAAGTTGTAAGTAATATATCAGCATGATGATTATCTGTTATTGTATCATGCAAGGTTCTTTTTCCTGTGCAGAAATTTCTCTGCTACAACATAAGAAGGGTCCTTTAGAAGGTGGTTTTTAAAATTATCTATTTAGAAACTAATTTTAAAAGGGCCCTCCTTGTTTATCCATCTCTAACTTGCATATCATTTTGGGGGAAGGGAGAGGGGATGATGAAATCTGTAAGAGCAGGTACCCATATTCCTGAGAGCTCTGCTGAAGCACCTCTCTTGACTTTTGTCTGCACCCATGTTCTCTTGCCTATCTAGTCTAGTGTGGGGTGAACTCGTTTTCCAGCCAAATTTACTTATCTCCCTGCCACATGTTGCAGAATTTCAACAATGAACATGTCTGCAAATGGATGTGTTCAAAGCTCCTCTAAAATCATTTCAGTTTGCTGAGCTAGCTCTAAGCCTCATTTGGCAGTGATATAGTGGCCTTTGACAGTTTTCGGGGACCTTTTCTGTCCTTCTTGGAAAGTGACCTCCGTAATTCACAAGTTCCTAGTCAAGCTGTCTGCATGAGTTGTAATTCATCTGACTCTGCAGGAGTAGACCATAACAAGTGATTTAGTAGCTTTATTGCATAAACCTAGAGATAATAATTCAGTCCATATTATCAAATAAAAAAATCACTGCTGTTTTGTCTTCTCACCAAGGCCTGCAAATGAGGAAACTGCATTGTTTGCTCTACCAAAGATGTCTGTGAACTCTTCTGAGCAAAATAGTTCAAAGCTGTTTCACCTGTGTTTCCTAAGTGTGAAACAAGATGGTATTTTCTTTTGCTCATCTTTTGTCTTATTTATTAAATAACAAATCCTTCAGGGCCAGAAGTGTCCAGTGTTACAGGCATAAACAGAATATCTAATTTATATTTGTGCTTCTGGTGGCTACTGCAATTAAAACATTATTTAAAAGGAGTGTGAGGTTTTTTATGGTCACTAGAGAATTGGTTGATGATTAGATTTTCAGAAGTCAAAATTTACCAAAAATGGACATGAAGCTGAGAAGATGTGACAAGCTAGGAGGAAGTCCTCATTTAGCTCTTGTTTGTTTTTTTTTTTATTAAATCACCTTTAGATCATTGGTAAAGAAATAGAAGATACCAGCATGGCACAGCATGCACAAAGTAAGTCATTGTTCATCCTTATCTTGAATACTGTGCAAAGATCCCCTTATCCCAAAAGTCCAAGAAAGTGGAACAGGCCGGAGAAGAATAATAAAGATGATCCAAAGACATGGAAGGGATTTGTTATAAATAATAATTGAGTTGGCTGTGACTCTTCAGTCTTGAAATGAGAGGAAAAGAGCTGTAGGTCTTTATGACAAAGATAGATATCAAACAATTTGTCTCCTCCAGCACAAAAAGTAAGGCACACTAGATGAATGCAATTGGAGCAATATTCAAACAGATTCTTGATGCTCTGGGCAGCAGGCCTGTGGAAGGGTAGCTGCCAGTTCCTTGCCAAGGAAGCTGCAGATTTAAGACCGATCCAATGAGTGGATAAGTACATGGGAGGAACAACAAAAAAATTGCTACATACCATCGTCACCTCCAGCTCAAGAAGTTCTCTGGAGCGAAAGCAGTAGGAGCCCTGTAATACACCCCTCACCCATTTTCACTCTTCCTTAGGCATTCCTTTGAGCCTTCAGGACAAGATGGGCCTTTTGACATAGCTTTATATGGTTCTGTAGCCACAAAGCACAGTACCTGCTGTAGTCATCCCTCCAGCGTCAGCAGTTAAGGATCTCTCTAGAGTGTGTGTTCATCCCGGATTTCCCAGTTGTTTGTAATTGCACATTATAGTTCCGCCCTGATCTTTGTGGTCATGGCAGTGCCTCGATTGACAGCTTTCTGTTAAGTGAATGTCTCTTATGAAGGCACTTTTAGCTGCTTGACACAACTTAGATGGGGTTGAAAGTTTACTATTCCTCACATAGGGGCTTTCTTTGTATGATTCTATTATACTGTATTACATGGTTGCATTTCTGTAACTTTCATTAGAATAACTCTAATGTATACTACAAGAAATGTAAAAATAACTATTAGAATTATGCTTAATTTTTTTTTTTAAAGACATGGCATTAAGAATTTGAAAAGCTTTTGAAAGTACTTATATATGGAATCAGGACGGAAACTTGGTGATTTCAAAGTTAACATCTAAATTTGACTGACATATGTACTAAGTACTTTCATCTAAGTTGCTAAGTTAGGAAAACTTAAAATTATATGTGTTATTTCCATAGGAAACAAGAACAATATTTCACTATATTGAACCTGGACTGCTGCTGCTCTGTTTTGTAATCCGTGGGGCAGGTCAGGCTGTGGAGCGATGCCGAGGGCACGGCGGTGCGGAGTGACTCAGGCACACCCGCCCGTTCCGAGCCGCGTCAGAGCCGAAACTCGCGGGGTGCTGTGGGTGGGTGACGGGCAGCCCGTGACTGCTGTGGCCCCGCTGCTCCCCGGGAATTGTCCCGCACGTGTGGCCACCGCGCCGCCCTCCCCGCCAAGGTGCTCTCCGGAGGCGTTGCGTGGAGTGATGAAATTTTAGAAACTTTTCCGTCTCTGTTGGTCTCTGAGGTAAGGGGCCGTGAGAAAACGTGCAAAAAGCTCTAAGAAACCCCACAAGCAAACAGACAAACGAGCCCTCGGCAGCCCCTAACAATCGCTGTGCAGTGCCGGGCGGGGATGCGGCACCACTGAGAGCAGCCGGGGCGCGCACGTCCCGCTCTGAGGGGAGCAAGAGCGGCCGCCGGCTCCCCGCCTTCAACCCGCCCGGCACCGNCGTGTCCCGGTGCGTGTCGGTGTCTGTCCGTGACTGTCCTGTGCCCGCTCTGCCCGCCCGCGGCATGCTGGCGCTGAGCGCCGCCCGCCGCTTGCTTCGCCCGCCGGGGGACCTGCTGCCGCCGCCG